>JAQISU010000076.1:19585000-19890000 GCA_029339505.1 Unio delphinus | reverse complement strand
ATGGTATTTTAAATGTGCTTGTTGGTTATCGTGTATCCATAAGAATCACGTGTTCTGGCCTGTTCATTTTAATGTTGACAGAGCTGTCTAGTTGGCACCTTTTGTACTTTCATTAAACAATAGGACTGAATTATGATTGGTTGAACAAATTCTATGGGGTCAACATTGATACAAAGTACTTTTTTTCTATACAGTGACTTCATTTCCACAAAAGAAAGTTGAGCTCGTGTAGTTATATTGCAATATGAAAAGTAATACAAAAATTAAGGGAATTTGCTTCAATCAATGCTATACAATAATGGGCTTTTTTTTTTTAGCCGAGCTAAGAATTACGAAGCTTAATTCTATACGAGCAAGCCAATAAGTCGCATTACTGTTGAATCTGTTTAGCCAACCAGAATTCAGAAACATTTGCACGAGAGTTATAATTTTGGTTTATTGAGCTGTAAAATGTAGATATTAGCTTCCGCTTCGCGTTGACCAGTATATTTCAGAGATCAATACAAAAAAGCTATTGAATTGGTAATAAAGTTAGAAGTTATAAAAATTGTCACACACACACACACACACACACACACAAACACACACACACACACACACACAGACACACCCACACGTATCTATCGAAAAGTGTGCGCTATTCCAGAGGAGAAATAAGTTATTAAAATCTATCATTGCATAGTTACGTTCCATTTCGTGCCAGTTCGCCGCATCGACATTAAGACTAGCTCATTTTTCCTCTAATGTAAATACTTTGTCGCATCATCTTACTCGAAAAAATGACGAAACATTTTGGAATCGTTACTAGATATATATAAGTGTCAGCACGAAAATGGGACTTATTTACCGACAACAAAAGTACCGGTTGGGGATTGAATCTCGTGTCAGAAGATGTCAGCACGGCATTTGAAACGAATCTAAATGTCGGGCTATAGAGTTTCCAAATGATATGGAAACAGATACGGGAAACAATAATGCGATTGTGAATGGCCTTTTGATACAAACTGCCACAGCTGTGCGCTACCATAACTGCTATTAAGTTATGTACGCTCAGTTTTCTCTACTCTTGTTTTAGATTGTCATTAAAGTTTCCTTGTGCGGTGCATTGTTGCCTTTCACACGATTGTAGAGGCATCAATTCCTCCTCGATCTTTGAAACTTAAATGTATCTAAATTCGGCTTGAAACATTTGTGAAGGTCCAAAAGACGGGACATGATGAATTTTATGAACAGATTCCTGCATTAAAGCAGTTGATACTAAACATCTACTAGATATAATAAATGTATTTATGCACATAACAAGAATATGCGATTTTTCAAATGCCAGATTGCAACAATTTCTCTTCCGACAACCAAAAGAGATCTGTACTATCCTTCCTCCGTTTCAGACCAAAAATGTTCTGCAGCACCCCCTCCTCAGTTTCCTACAAAGAGAAATCAGCGCAACCCCTTATGTTTCCAACCAGCAATCATTGAGAATGAAGATAGATGTCAACGGCTGCATCTAACCACAGAAGTAACATATGCATCCACAAATAAACTACCTACGTCAGAGCGTGCAAAATTACCTTGAGAATAGCAGATTATACGCCTAACCGACGAAGAAAGACGTAATATGGTATTAGATTTTGTATAAATATCAGATTTTTCTGAAGATACTATGGGTTTGAATTTTAGAGAACAGACTCGTCTAGTTCTTTCAAGTTTATAGCCTCTGAATTTCGACACCTGGATGACAAAGGCAATCTCAGCATCTGTTAATGGTAAACATTAACTTAAACCAGGTAATGATGCCGAACGAAATTTAAAATGGAGTGACTGATATTTGTTCATGGAACGAAGGAACAAGGCAATCGTTCTCGTCATTGGGACAACAATATCGAAAAACACCGCCCCTTGCCAAGTTGATATAAATATGCCAATCGGATGTTCATATAAATGCTCTCATGCAATACGCATACAACTTTGTATGAAATTTTATACTTTCAATTCCCCTGTCATAGGTGGTTATAAAAAACTGAACATTTTAATTATAAAGCATTAGTCATATAAACCATTATAATTAAGAGGTAGACCTATGTATCATGTGGTACATTTAAATTGAAATTTAAGTCGATTATGAAATGCAAGACCAGTAAGATGTAAATTCTAACTTGTCTTCTTTCACTATTGCAATAAAATTCATGCTCAACGTTCTGAAAATTCATGAGGTAATCCAAAATACTTACTTAAATACAAAGTTGAAATTTCACAGTTAATACTGATCTATTAGATTTTTCTAAAAAAAATATCAGTTTTTTAAACGTTCTCTCGGTTTTGACGTATACAATCCGACTGAAAACAGAGGGGAATAAACGTACTTCAGACGGATTTGTTTTATTAAAAAAGAGCAGAATCCATCGCCCGTGTTTACATGTGCTCCTTTATTCAACTGCATTTTTCGTCTAGGGTCTGCAACATGGAAATAAATGAACTAAATTAAATTATAAACTGTGCACAATGTACAGCTTTTGGAAGAAAACGTTCTCAAACGCTTTGTACCCTGCTGCGAATCGATTATAAATTAGATTTGCAAATTTGCACAATGCTGAATCATTATTTAAATAGAGCCGTTCTTCCTAGGTCGGCAAACCAATCTTGGAGACGGTATACTGAATATGAAACGTAAATGACATCATACGAGACGGTCAAACAGCAACGCTGCACATTTATAGGAACTCCATAGACTTTAACGCTCATGTTAAACTTACATGTTTTAGGAAGTTGAATGAAATAAAGAAACAAACAACCCCACCCCACACATAATAAAAGATACAAATATTTAAACCCAATAGAAACAAGTACCCAAGGCTTATGTGGCCGCCATTTTGATAGGTGTGTTATTATCATAGAAGTCCCACCAAGGCTCTATTTTGTAGGAGTATAAATTTGTGATAGAGACAGATAAAGATCATAGCCCCGACAGTTAAATTATTGATTCCCTAAAATGGCGAAATTCCAATGAATAGCAATTTAATACCATTCAATAGTCAAATAGTAATAGTTCCCAATCACCCTTCTTCCTCTCGACCAACTGACAGCCTATTGCATCATTTGATTTATAGTGTGGGATAGCTTTCCCTCCTGTCCCTGTTTCCTAATCATCTGTATCTCTCCTATTACATATCAATCCTTCTCTCATTCCGACTTCACTCATAACTCCTTCTCCTCCTCGATTGCTCCTTTTCCAAATATTTCTCTTCGACTCCTTTAACCGACTTGCCTTCGATTCACAATCGATATCCCCACAAATCATTATTCCGTCTCCCTCCTTGGGACTTACTACCCGGGAAGTCTGTCCCCTAAACGCTTTTTGTGAAAACACAACGACGATATCCATCTCGTCTCACACAAATCAATAATCAATCATCATATAAAGGCTATTACATTTTTCGGTATCTTTCTCTAAGTATTCTTTTATAACTTTCCAGCACGATGTTTAGACAATTACTAAGTTCCTAGTTCGAAAATACTAAATTAAATTCGGATTAAAATGGTGGCCACATCTTTCTCAGTTCCGATAGAATGTCGATTCTACTATATTCTATTCAACTTAGCAGGCAATGCACCCGGGCCGTCTTCAACGTGACCATATTTAAGACGCATGTAAGTGTCCTTTGTTCTTGAACGAATCATTTAACGTAATCGTGCGACTTTTCACATACAACAAAACTGGGTTCCATTACCCTTGCGATGCGAAGAAGACCAACTATAGCCGCATTGGTTAACATATACACTAAGCTTCTAACCATTCTTTGTTCCCCTGACTTACGCAATCGCGTTCAAGGCAAGGTCATAGCATTACATGCTAAAACTATCATTCATAACAGAGACATGATATAGAACGCAAATGCAACAGTTATGGGTCTCTCTCATTTACATAATGGTAATCAATAATTGTTAATAATCATTCAGTTATGAGGACTAGTCAATGACTTATGCCTGTGTGAAGGGGCAAATTTCTGGCGATCTATCAAGAATACGTTAGTTGAGGCCAGAGAACAATTAATTAAATTTATGGAGACAAGCGCATATCATATCGCCATACTGCCGTGTACGGTACTGTTCCTTTATAGTGTGAATGTTGTTTCTAATTAAACCGTTGTTTATCCAGCAGCCAGACGGAGTGGTAGGGACATGGTAAACTTCATTTTCATGAGAAAGTTGTCAAAATTGAGAGATCGAAGAAATGTTATTACTCAAAACTACCAACTCAAGCTGACCCGACTTTAGCGACTCTGAAAGACAGGGCGGCAAAGACATTTGATTCTGATTGGTCACATTAAATAAAAGGCTTGGTTTCACACAATATTTTATAGGATTTAATATCGCCATTATTGAAACTGTAATCAGACTAAACTTTTCCTGCAAGAGGACACAGAGAGAACAAATAACCAGTGAAGACTCTGCGAAATTTGTAAGAAATTCACTCGTAAAAAGACTGCGGTCCAGGCAAGCCGCCAAAACTGTTTGGGTGACGAAACTACAAAGGTATAGTGTCACAATTCCATGTAATTTATTGATGCGATTTATATAACGTTTGCTGAGTCTATAGGCCCTTGCATGATTTTATCTAATACATTTGTATAATAATGTGCTTTTGAATTATAGCGATGTTAAGTTATGCATACATTAATTCTTAGATAAGTTTGATGAATTGTTTAATTTGTTCTTGTGTTTGCATAAACACTAGGTTCTAGGAATATAGTGCATTACATTAGTAATATGTGCGAGAATCCGTGTGAATTCACCGAATTTAGATTTCACGTATGATTTAGAGTGAATGTGAAATGACGTAACTGATTACTCGTGTGGGTTGTATTATTGAATGATGTTAATGCGTAACGAATTAGCCATTCGACTAACTACGGTCCTTTGAGGACATGTGGAGTCGATTAACAGCCTTATCATCTGTTTACTACTGATATAAATATCTGATTCCATTCCAGGAATGAAAGTTCTCACCTGTATCATATATAATGAGAAACTTAGGGTGTTTATTTATTTATTTTTTAAAAGGGAGAAAATTGCTTTTAGGGACGATTGATGTTACGTGCCCTGAGACGTATGCTGAGAAAAAAAGGGAAGAGAGGGAAATACATTGAGAGGTATAACCCTGTGTCGAAATTCTGCATCGTGCAAAAATTCTAACATGTTCAGAGTGTATCCTGACATCTGAAGTTCTAAACAGCAACAGAGGAAGCGGAAAACAGAGGACAAGCATGTTATGCAATTGTACAAGGCGTTGACTTCGATTGTTTCACTCCATGGTATGATGAACTAAAGCTATCAGTAACAGATCGGCTAGTTTATTTAAATCTATTTGAGTTTTCTTGTAGCTCGGTGAAAGTTTTATTTCTAAAAGCAGAGTATATTCCTAATGAAAGGAATTTTCACAATTGTTTATGTAATTGATTAAATTATTTGTTTATCTTTACGGGGACTGGTAATTGTTTGTTCAATATATCTGCTCAGATCTATATATATATATATATATATATATATATATATATATATATATATATATATATATATATATATATATATATATATATATCCATCTATAAGCTTCACCACTTATCTTTACTCGAACCGGGGTAGTTATATCGAGGGCGGTCATCTCCTAGATATCGAGTACCAAAAGGGGTGTTTTATAGTATATTTATACAACCTCGTGACAGTGGGCAATCACCAACCACCCGGTTACAGCCTGTTAAAGTATTTGTTTTAAAAATGAAACAAGTCATATGGAAAGAATTAAAGAGCATTCACAGAAAATAAGAACGCTTCTCACTCAATGCTACAGATTTGAATTAAGCAATACCGAGAAAAAAGAAAAGGAAGAGAGTGTGCTTAATGTATCTTTTAAAAAATAAAAATTTAATTGCCTAACTATTTATTCGACCTTCTTCCACAGATATGTGATGCATCTCATCATATTATATGCATCTCCCAAATAATCTCTACCAGATTTTATTTTTTTTTTCTTCAGACGTCCTGTCTCCATTATACGATGTATCATTCTAGCTTTCTAATGGACGATATTCTTAATTCCAAATCTTTTCATTATTTTAAAAAGTTGACATAATACAACTAACAAACCAACACCGTTCTAGGGTGCTGGCAAACATCACCTTAATATGATTCATATATATAGCCCTTTTAAATCACATCTTTATCGAGTTAGTTTAGTTAACTGACTCGTGTGTGTATGCATTTATGTGTGTTGTTCTTGTTGTTATATGGTTTAACGCTTTTTTACAGCATACAATATGATATACATAGCGGCTAGTATAAATAGTGGAGGAAGAACCCGGTGAAATCACAGGAAATAGCCACCGACCCACGAGAAGCTACTGGTAAGCTTTCTCACATAACGACATTAGCCGAATCATATATCCGTATTGGCCTTATCTGAGACTCAAACCCACGAGGACCAAGGTGAGATGGCAATGATCCGTAACAGTGAGAGCTTTTGACCTCTCAGCCACTCGGGATCCCATTAATGTGTTGATGTGTTTTTTTTTATGGTTTAACGCCATTTTTCAGCACAAGATAGACTATACATAGCAGCCATTATTAATGGTGGAGGAAGAACCAAGAAAACCCCGGAAAGAACCACCGACCCATGAGAAGCTACTGGCAAGCTTTCTCACATAACCACATTGGCCGAATCTGAGACTCGAACCCACGCAGAGGTGAGATGGCAGTGATCCGTAACGGACAGCGCTTTAGACTACTCGGCCACTCAGGACCCCGTGTGCATGTGTGTGTTTATGTGTGCATGTGTGTGTTTATGTGTGCACGTGGTAAAGATAAAGATGCTGAATACTAGTTGTTTTATTGCCAAATATTTAGTATTCATATATCACAGCTCTTTAGTTTTATCTTTGAATACACTGCTTGTGTAAGTCTATGAATGTATTATCAAACATCGTAAAGAAACAAATTATATCATACTCATATATGTTAAGAAACATATCCACGGAAATGGATGTTTTTAATAGCATAATATCTACAGTTATGTTCTCATTACAAACTTTTATAAATTAAACAAAATGGACGAAAATAGTTAACCAGTGCAATGTGTGTGTCTGTCGGTGTCACTCTTATTAATTACTTGTTTAGTTACTTATATACGTACAGGATTCTTCTGTTTTTCCCTTGTAAAATTACTTTTTTAAATTTTGAAAATATTTTCAAATGTACTCGATTATTATTTTTTGGGTAACATGAAAATCATCTTTGGCTATTTTTTACGTTTTGGAAAATGATTTAGATGACTTGGTCAATTTGTGTCAAGTTACGTATAGTTTATTACATGGACAATACCATGTGTTTAAAACAAAAGCAAACACAACCAAAACATATATGAACATTGACTAACTGTTTGGTGATTTTAATATATAATATAGAGTAGTAATTGAGAAATAACTCCACTGCTGTTGCAAAACAAATGTTTGTCCATGTCGTTGACATTTTTGTTTTGACTTAGCTTTTTGTTCGGTTTATTTTTATAAACAGGGTTCATGAATATATAATTATTATTAGCATTAAAGACACTAACATCGAATTTCACAAAGCGTAGCATTTTCAGCAATCATATCATATACATATGGCAAAGTGTTACGTCTGTATAGAGTTACAGAACTTGTTTGATTTCATAATGTTTATGTAAGTGGGATTTGTGCAGTTTCCATCAAGAAAAGTTATGTTTTCGATGTTGTTAAAAATACAGCCAAGTAATTACGTGTTTCGAGTGCGAGATTCTCATGTGTCCATTGTTAATCAGTAGTGTGCATAAAACGAAATGACCGCTGATTTCACCTAGCGTCTCTTTCACTTGGGACGAGTAAAGTGGGTTGGGGTGTAGAAGGGTGTGGAGTTTCAATACGAACACGTGCTAATATCTCCAGCATTCAAACTTAATTACGTAACATTCCATTAGCGTTGCATTTGAAAATGTCACGTTAGTCAAGTTTTAATCAAGAAGTTTTAATCCATGTGAATGACTTGTCTAATAAAAACTTGTACAATAGAATGCGGTTGTTCGCGGTAAGCCTAAACACGAGTATCTATTAACGCATCCCCTGCTGTCACCGATAACTTGCCATGTAGAACAAGTGCCCACCTGTATTGTCGACTAAAGTATTTTTGAAGAAAGATAATCATGATAAAGAAGTTAGAAGTGTCCTACCCGACCTTAAGTATGCGCATTTATCTGAACGTTTTGTCTTTCCTGTCCACCTTTCAAACGTAAATTTTACCGTACATGCTGGTATGTCCAATGCAAGCACTAAACAATTGGATGATTCATTACATAATTATCTATATCAGTTATGTATCAAACATGCGCACGGTGTAAGAATATATAATTTGAGCGAAAAGCACGGGTAGAGTTCAGTCCATTTTAACTTATTTGTCGTTCACCCTGTCTTCTTCACCAGAAATGTTGGCATTTATGTGCTGTGTAAAATGTGGCGTGAAGATGGTGTCAAAGAATGGATGACTATTTTGACGAGATAAGATCTTGAATCTCAGTAGATTATTTTCGGTTATTTACCAAGGGGAAAAAATGCACGTCACGTGAATATGCTATGCATAAGTAAGATACCCCGTGTCATTCTTAAGCACGTATTTCACTTCAAACATAAAAACTCTGCGTGGATTAGACTCGAGACAAGAGCATGCCTTTAAAAAATCATCACCTTGCGGAATACCTTTCTCTTCAAACGCTTGACAACTTAAGAAGTAAACGTTGTAATCAGTGCTAAGGTTGACATCTGCACATATCCCCAAAGCTGCAGTGTCTATCTACTATTCTGACAATTTTGATCTTGACAAACCAAGTCACTAGAACTGCAGTGTTATCCACCAAGATGAACATTGTGCATCTGGACATTATTGTTAGATTATTATCTGTTTGCCAGATTTCGTACAAAGAAAATTCCAGCCATTTTTAAGCCAAACTATCAGGGTTTGATTATAATAAGAATGAGCTCCGACGCACCTGCTGTCTGTACAAAGCAGCCAATAATATGTTCCTCAACTGTGACTCACGAATGTAAATAAACTTCACATTCTTTAATTGTTCTGCATGGCATGATGGAAGAAATCCTTTTTTTGCTTATAGCTGCTGACAAGAATTATGTGTCAGTACATTTCAACCTTCCAGTCGCTATGACATTTTGTCTTTACTTCTTAGTTAGTAGCGAGGCCCCACATATTCTCTTTGCATTTATTGTCTTTAATAGCTCAGTTTAAGAGTAAAAATGTCCCTGGCAGTAATAACTAGCTTACCAAAGTATCATGCCATTACATGCAAATTACGAAGTCAATATTAAGTTTTGGTATGTGTTCTTTTATTTCACTTTTAACTTTACACTATCAGAATTTTTACAGTAGTTTACAATCTGAACTGCTTTATATTGCCTGACACGTATTTTGAACTAAAAGACAAACACCGTACGCACAAGTAGTAGAGTATGCTGTATTAGATTTGCTTATGGAAGAGCTAAACAATCGGTTAACGAGTTGGACCAGTTCACTCAGTCACAGATGAAACTTTCGAATAAGCAGCCAAATGAACATTATATTCGCACAACCAAATGAACATTATATTCGCAATGTCCACAACAGACGTGAGAGACACGGTATTGAAATGCCATTCTGATAATTTGAACAGTATATTTTAGGAGAAATGTTTTCTTATCTTTTTGCAGATAGAGTTGTTTGGACTATGACCAGTGTTCTTTATTAAAACAGCATGGACAATAATATTAAGGCCTATGGGCAGTGTTCTTTGTTAAAACAGCATGGACAATAATATTAAGGCCTATGGGCAGTGTTCTTTATTAAAATAGCATGGACAATAATATTAAGGCCTATGGGCAGTGTTCTTTATTAAAACAGCATGGACAATAATATTAAGGCCTATGACCAGTGTTCTTTATTAAAACAGCATGGACAATAATATTAAGGCCTATGACCAGTGTTCTTTATTAAAATAGCATGGACAATAATATTAAGGCCTATGGGCAGTGTTCTTTATTAAAACAGCATGGACAATAATATTAAGGCCTATGACCAGTGTTCTTTATTAAAATAGCATGGACAATAATATTAAGGCCTATGACCAGTGTTCTTTATTAAAATGGCATGGACAATAATATTAAGGCCTATGACCAGTGTTCTTTATTAAAACAGCATGGACAATAATATTAAGGCCTATGACCAGTGTTCTTTATTAAAATAGCATGGACAATAATATTAAGGCCTATGACCAGTGTTCTTTATTAAAATAGCATGGACAATAATATTAAGGCCTATGACCAGTGTTCTTTATTAAAATAGCATGGACAATAATATTAAGGCCTATGACCAGTGTTCTTTATTAAAATAGCATGGACAATAATATTAAGGCCTATGACCAGTGTTCTTTATTAAAACAGCATGGACAATAATATTAAGGCCTATGGGCATCGTATTTGTATCAGATAGGTACCAATTTGCAAGTCAGTTAAACCACTCACCTTTTAAGTTTTCAATGCAACATTGTGGATGTAGGCTAATAATATAAATCATATAGATAATATACATACTCCAACAGCGAAATGCAATTGACAAGGCATAAATATAGATCTTCTGCGGAAATCACTTACATCTGTATTCAGGTATAATTTGAAAATAAATATTTATTTCAGTCATTCATTGCAACTGCAAAGTGTTCATAGACGCTTTGGATTAAAACAGCGCTTCGGGATTATGGATAATTTTTGCATAGATATTCGTGATTGTATCATTGTTTTGCATAAAGAAATTCATGAGTATTGTTCAATCTGGACAACCAAGACTGTTAGAATTCATTCGTGACATTCTCTACTTTTGAAAATATGATAGGACAAAAATGACTATTTGTGACTGAATTTGCGATATTGTACGGTTCTTATAAAATTTCACTTTGTACTGAAGATAAAATTTCTTGTTGATTCTCTCATGTTGTTGGTTTAACTCGTTTCCGGTAAATTTGTTTAGACCTAAAGTAGAAACATTTTGTGTGTTTGCGCAAATGAGGATGTCGACATGTGTATACTGTCGTATTCTGTTTGTGTATAATGATACATTATCTTTAAAATGTGTGTGCAAACAATACTTATTTTACTAATGGATATCGTGTGATGCTTGATATCGTGTCCATCTATGTCATCAAAGGTGGATATCGTGTGATGCTTGATATCGTGTCCCTCTGTCGTCAAAGGTGGATATCGCGTGATGCTTGATATCGTGTCCCTCTATGTCGTCAAAAGTGGATATCGTGTGATGCTTAATATCCAATCACTCTACGTCGTAAAAGTGGATATCGTGTGATGCTTAATATCGTGTCCATCTATGTCGTCGAAGTGGATATCGTGTGATGTTTGATATCCAATCACTATGTTGTAAAAGTGGATATTATGTGATGCTTGATATCGTGGCCTTCTAGAAGTCGTAAAAGTGGATAGAGTGTGATGTTTGATATCTAGCCCCTTTACGTCATTAAAGTCATACAATACTGATAAACGACTTTAACATACAATAACCTATGGTAAGTTTTAGTACAATAAACTTTCCAGTTATGAATTACAGATCGCATGATCCGATGGACAAGTTTCAAATGTCGACGCTATCTCGTTTTTTTTTTTAAGGAATCATCTGTTGGCCTTGTTAAGTTACACACGTAAAGAGATCTGTTAGTGTGGTCTTGAATGTATTGCTGTGGTATATTATATGCGTTTTGACAAGGTATCACGTACCATTCACGTCGCAGGATTGTTTCCAGCGCAGAGTGGAGGTGGGGTGGGGGTTGGGGTGGGCTGAGCAAGCCATAGTCCAGTGGGATGAGTGCAAACGAAAACTCAAACATATATATTTGTAAAATGCACAATGGATTTTTAAATCATCAGAGGGTGAAGATGCAACTACTCAGCCGTCCACTTCAAGCAGACGCCTTGTCACTGATTATTTGTATTTTACTACTCGATTCTTTGACTCTTCTCTTTGCTGTCTAGTTTATTTCCATTTCTTAGTGACTTCTTATTATCATCAGAACTGAAAACTGCACCATATACTTTGTTGGACTTCGATGTATCCGTTTTACAACTGTTTCAATTAAAACCTAATTTCGCAAATGGTAGATCAATAACAAAACAAACACTTGAGAAATTCTAATTTTCTCGCTTGACGATCGAAGTTTTTACAGTGATTACGTTTCATACACTGTCTTAAAATACGCATTTCTCTCCTCTTTTAGTGCTGTGGGGTATTCTTTTGGTGGACAATAACTTTGTATACATATATCTTGATGAAATATATATATAGTGCATTTAAAAGTTAAGTACAATATGAAGAAAGTTGAGATCATAAAGCCGGCACATTGTTCGGTTCTGACAGGTGTCAAAATAGTACATAAAGGGCCAAAATAATATAGTGAATAGACAAACCATTTAAATCTGACCCACAAAAATGACTTCACACTTTTGAATTATTGTTATGTACAATAGAATGCGGTATAGTTATCATAGTGTGCGGACATAATACACAAATCTAACGCTGACACGTGCTATCAATCATATTTGTACTCCTAAAAATGCGATAAAGAGACTCATTTGAATTCAGAATCAATTTAGATTATATAAGATTTGTATATTAGTGTCAAGCATTGAATAGTTTATACATGAACCAGGCGGGGTATCATGTTCATGACGATAATTTTCTACATAAATATAGAAATGATGTGTTATTATTGATTTATAACCCATATCGACTTATCTGAGAAGATCCAGGATATTTTATGTTAATGAATTGGGCTACAATAGCTGAAGCCATGAAGAATTTTATCTTAGTTGTACGCAGGATTTATCACCAAATGATCCATATAACATTTTAATGAATTCTTTTCAGTCGAGGTTTCACACCACTGTTATAAATATAATGCATCTTGTTTTTCTAGTCTCAACTGACAGTTTGTATTGTTATTCCTTATAATGTAAATATGTATCGTATAACAGCAGTTTAGTTTTATTTTTATCTTACATTATACAAATTTGCTTTACAAGATAAATATCCTGGAGAATATGACATGATATGTATGTCCGTCTGTAAGACAGTATCTGATAAATCTTTATTATTAATGGCGTAATTACAAACGTGCCCACTTTACATATTTCAGAAGGGAGAGGGGAAGGGAAGGGGGAAGGGGAAGGGAGAGGGGAAATCCAAAAACTATATGCATAATCAGGTAAGGGATTTTACTGATATTCTATTTTACATTTCTCGCGAGCATTTCTGTGGCACATCACAATATTTGTACGTAATGGAAACGACGCCATTTTCGTAACACATATAACTCTGGTTCGTGCTACTTTATCGACAAAGGAAATTGAGTCTAAATCATAAAATTGTAAACTCTAGACACAGTTGTAACTCTCTCTTAAATTTAACTAGGCCTAATTACTAACATTGCCTCATGAACGATGTGTAAATCCTAGTGCCGTCTTTGACATTGGTTAGTTGTATTATAAAATAAAACCCACTCTACGCTGCTTTTTTTAACAACATATTTGTCTTTTATATTCAACTATTTATCTTTGTTTGAGCACAAAGTTTACAACTTCTACTACAATCTACCATGTAGAATAAGCCACCAACATATCTGTTGCAACGCACTTGGCGTCGATCTCATTTCTGCTATTATCCAAATAACTAACAGCACTTTGTATGCAATACTTTGGTCATCATATACTTACATAACTTTATTAGTAGAGCTGCCAAACCTTTGATACATTAATCCGTTAGATCAGACCGGTCTACTTGTTCCACTTTTATATTTTATCATTTTTATTCACTGCTGTAGGCTTCCATTGATAGCAAAGCCTTGTTTCTCAGTGCACTTTTATTTTGATTTTTGATAAGAACGTCTAAATGATATTGATGTCTCTATTTATATTAATGAGTAACCTTTGGTTATATAACGAATAATGGCATTACAGTTGTGCTTCTAATTCCCCAAACTTCCAAGAACTAAATAAATAACCGAATAATACTCCTAACTGCAAATATATCTTTCAGTTGATTATCTATTCTTATCTCATCTGAGCTATTTTAATCTTTGACACTGCAATTTGTTTACATCAGCCATAATCAAACTTCTGATTTTTCGTAGGATTTTTGGGGTGGGTGGGTTGTATTTGGTTTATGATTTATGTATTTAGTGACTGATCGTGAAAAAAATGATAATCATACAGGGTTTGGGTTTTCTTCTTTTGTTTATTTTAAATCTCGGAAACTTCGTGGTTGAGAACACGTTTGCACTCATAAACCTGTACCATTCTAGTACAACAAATGCCAGACACTCTCTTCATGATAAGTCTTTGTGACAATCTGGCAAATACAATATTGATAATTACATACTTAAAAAATGTATGTTTATCTTTGTTGGTGGGGATGGGATGTGACTGAGTTTTAACATAAAACCTACCATATTTTACTAAAACTCGTTTCAGAAAGTTTAATTTCATTATATTACAAAAACGTTCTTTATTTAAAGACCGAAGGCGTAATAGAAGAGAATTTGTGCGTGTCATTAGAGTCAGGGGAATCGTTTCGTCGCTAGAGGTTCATGCTGGAGAGAAGAAGATTAGCAAACTGACGTGATACACATATAGGTATAACTTCTAAACAGCAATATAACAGAATAATTCCCTCTGTAAAAAAAAAAATTATATTATTACATTATTGCTCTCTTCTTATGGAACTTGTGTCTTATAGTGATGTCCACCAGACAACATTATAGGAGGATTGTTCACAAGGAATAATAAGTCCAGAATAAAACACAATTTTCTTTCTTCTCTGTGCTACGTTTCGCTGACGGACTCTAGTCCAACATACCTATCTGGCCTCACCCATGTGTAGACACCAGCACGATATTTACGCTCCTCTTCTGGCAATCGTATACTCGTTATTCCCACTATGAAAACGAAGTCATATGGACAATGTTTTTGTGCATGCCAGGACCAAGCAACGTCAAACGAATTGCCCATTGAAATTAGACTAGTGCTCTTAAAACTCACCTTTTCCGACTGCAAGAACAAACTTACACACCTAATAATGTTTTCGACCTCGAATATTTTTAGTAAGTTTTATGTTTTCTAATTTCACGGTGGGTTTATTTATAGTCATATCATTATAGATGCTGTAAAGCGCTTAAAACTTCTGAAGATTAGGCGCTACAAAGTCCTCATTATTATTATTATTATTATTATTATTATTATTATTATTATTATTATTATTATTATTATTATTATTATTATAAGGTAATAAAAGACTTAGTCCGTTACGTAATATCATGTGACTTCATATTATGTCGTCACTGGAAATATGTGTAACTTTAGATTTTAGTGTTTAGTACTGTTGGAAACTGTAAAGATCAGTATTGATATTTCAAACCAATCAATAAACAGAAGATTAACCATTACAGAAATAATTGTTGTGGTGGTATTGCGGGTAAAAATGGACGAAAAAATTTGGATTAGAATCGATTTATTCTCATCAATATTATGGATACGTACATGACAAAATGGAATGAAAAGATCAAAGACGTGTTTTGAAGTACATTAGGGTAGATTGGTTTAAATATTAGTTCTCAAAAATTATATAAATCTAATCAATACGTTAACATTTGTATTATTTATCATACCACTAAATTTTGACAAACTTAATACGTATATATTAAGCAAAATTGAAAATGTGAAATTCATCGCCTACATCGTGTGAGGTCTCAATTTCACATTTTTTGAATGATATATCAAGAGTTTGCCGCAGTTTCAGTGAAAGAAACTATTATTCGTTGTCAGGAACTTTATTAAAATTGTTCCATACTTTTGTATCAAACTCTTTCATTAGGGTTAAAAATATTAAAAGATTCTTTTAATCATCCGATATTTAAGGGAACCAAAACACAAGAATGTCATGTTTGAATTTATTGCTTTTCCAGTCAAAAGAGTGGAATCAGTACAATAACAATAAAATAAATCAAAATCACACAAACTCTTTTTGAGCAAATAGCATATAACAGCAGCAGCATCGTGTAGCATCGGCTTATTTCATATTTTGAAAGTTCACTCCATTTCACCGGTAAAATAGATAGCTCTAAATATAGCAGAGCTAGTTAAAAAATAAATACTTGGAGGAAACGATCCGGTCTCAACATAAGAGATAGTATTACAGTGGCGTAATGCTACATAAAAATACCATTTTGTGTAAAAGTAGACCGGTGCGTACACGTTCAATAACATTATAATTAATCCAATCCGGATTTAACATTCGTGTAATAATATCGGCAAATTAGTATTAACAGAAAGTTTTAATTACAAATCAAATTGCAAAATATAAAGTTCATATTATTTTGTATAGGACAGGCAATATTCTTTTTTATGTTCAGGGATTCGTTTTCTCTAAATAAAACGAACCATTGCGTTTAAAAAAACAACTTTAAAAATAAATGCTGATACAACGGAACGAGTTAACGATCTCCATGATGTACCTGTTAGACCACATTACAGGTCCTCTCTTTTATTTATTGCATACCACTTTCTCTTTTATTTATTGCATACCACATTCTCATTTATTTATTACATACCACTTTCTCGTTTATTTATTGCATACCACTTTCTCGTTTATTTATTGCATACCACTTTCTCATTTATTTATTGCATACCAATTTCTCATTTATTTATTGCATACCACTTTCTCATTTATTTATTGCATACCACTTTCTCATTTATTTATTGCATACCACTTTCTCATTTATTTATTGCATACCACTTTCTCATTCATTTATTGCATACCACTTTCTCATTTATTTATTGCATATCACTTTCTCGTTTATTTATTGCATACCACTTTCTCATTTATTTATTGCATACCACTTTCTCATTTATTTATTGCATACCACTTTCTTATTTATTTATTGCATACCAGTTTCTCATTTATTTATTGCATACCACTTTCTCATTTACGTATTGCATACCACTTTCTCATTTATTTATTGCATACCACTTTCTCTTTTATTTATTGCATACCACTTTCTCATTTATTTATTGCATACCACTTTCTCATTTATTTATTGCATACCACTTTCTCGTTTATTTATTGCATACCACTTTCTCGTTTATTTATTGCATACGATTTCTCATTTATTTATTGCATACCACTTTCTCATTTATTTATTACATACCACTTTCTCATTTATTTATTGCATACCACTTTCTCGTTTATTTATTGCATACCACTTTCTCGTTTATTTATTGCATACCACTTTCTCATTTATTTATTGCATACCACTTTCTCATTTATTTACTGCATACCAATTTCGCATCTACTTTTTGCATACCACTTTCTCATTTATTTATTGCATACCAATTTCTCATTTATTTATTGCATACCACTTTCTCGTTTATTTATTGCATACCACTTTCTCATTTACGTATTGCATACCACTTTCTCATTTATTTATTGCATACCACTTTCTCATTTATTTATTGCATACCACTTTCTCATTTACGTATTGCATACCAATTTCTCATTTATTTATTGCATACCACTTTCTCATTTATTTATTGCATACCACTTTCTCATTTACGTATTGCATACCACTTTCTCATTTACGTATTGCATACCACTTTCTCATTCATTTATTGCATACCACATTCTCATTTATTTATTGCATACCACTTTCACGTTTATTTATTGCATACCACTTTCTCGTTTATTTATTGCATACCACTTTCTCATTTATTTATTGCATACCACTTTCTCATTTATTTATTGCATACCACTTTCTCGTTTATTTATTGCATACCACTTTCTCGTTTATTTATTGCATACCACTTTCTCATTCATTTATTGCATACCACTTTCTCATTTATTTATTGCATACCACTTTCTCGTTTACGTATTGCATACCACTTTCTCATTTATTTAGTGCATACCACTTTCTCATTTATTTATTGCATACCACTTTCTCATTCATTTATTGCATACCACTTTCTCGTTTATTTATTGCATACCACTTTCTCATTCATTTATTGCATACCACTTTCTCATTTACGTATTGCATACCACTTTCTCATTTATTTATTGCATACTACTTTCTCGTTTATTTATTACATACCACTTTCTCATTTATTTATTACATACAACTTTCTCATTCATTTATTGCATACCACTTTCTCATTTTATTTATTACATACTATTTACTCATTTAGTTATTGCATACTACTTGCTGAATTTTTCATTGAATATTGAAATGTATTTAAACTGATTTTTAAGTTAAATTGAATGCATCTCTATTTGAATAAACAGATCTTATTTAATTGTTTTTAATGACGAATAAATACAAAATATGACATTGCGTGATTTTTCTTGCTCTTACGTCTTGATAGACCTAGGAACGACGTACTAATACGCAACAATGTATTCCTAAATTAGTTTAACATTGTCAAATAAGTCTGAATTTACAGAATCATCCCAAGCAAGGCATTTCTTTTAGGTAGGCTCAGGCGGGCTACGTAATATTGACAACAACCCGCAGGACTGGATTAAGGTTATGTGGGGCCTAAAGAGGAAGCTGTTGCTACATAAAAATGGAATTGAGGGCCTTATTTGCATTGATTTAAACATGCCCTGGTTTTATAGCATATTATCCTCTAGAAAAGATGAAAAACGTACCTTATTTTCAATAGCGCTTTCTCGACATTGCTGCTCTTCAGGTACGTAATTTGTACATTTGAAGTACTTTTTGTAAGTCTATGTCATTGTTATCCCAAGACGTCATTAAAAAAAATTTCTGGTGGGGGGTGGGTGGGGGTGGGGTTGGGGGTGGGAGACAAAACTTGACGGGCTTGCTAATTTTCGTATATAGGCTAAATCAATTTTACTGCCCTCGCCAAATGACAGCACTGTTGTTATCCGAGGTACTTTGTTGTTATAAAGCGAGGCATAAAACATTTGTTTAAATCGATATACAATACATCTACACAAAGAAAACGTATAACTTTGAATCACGTACCGCTGTCTGGGATCAAACAAACCAAATAGTTTGGACTTTAGAATCAGTCACAAAATAGTCACATCAAACGATTACATTACTCGGATCCATTGAACAGATGGTATGTCATGTGTGTGGTATATACATCAGCCGGATATAATTCCGCCCGTCCTCATTGAATTACAATGTATTAACAATATTATTTCTTGTCTTATCTTAATAATGTAAAATCCCAATACTGACAATGTATCAATATGCGATATAAATCATCAACAAAGCAATATTATTTGACATAAATACGAATAAAGAAGACAGAAAGAAATGTATGCATAACAAAGATGCCGAACCCACCTGTATGTCTTATTTGTACCAGTCATGGACAGTTTATTCAAACCTATTATATTGGTCGTGCAATAAGTGATCGTGAAGGTTAAAAAGGTCAAACTGAAAATCAGGTGGCCTATTTCTACACTCATGTCGACGAAATATCTGCCACATCTGAATGGGGTTGTTCTGTACTCTCACGCTGACATGGCCATTCTGATAAATAATTAATGCTTTAATAAAACTTGTAATCACATTCCATCCATGAATATAAGCCATTTTAAAGAAACTGCCAATCAGAGGTATTTTTATTGATGTTTGTATTGTTGGTCTACCAACTGGAGAATTGATTCACCTGACAGTTTGCGTCCACAGCCAACAACTTCTACTTGGGGTAACAAAAACAACAGCTTGTCTTTTATTCTCTCTGGCCGCCTCCATTCTTACATGTTCATGATTTCAAGATTCTTTTCATATTTTAACATAAAATCGACAGTTGAATCGGTCAAAGTTCAATTGAACATTATCGCCGGCTGACTGTGAGAAAAATGCACCCACTAACTGAGACGCCATCTTTTGACGTTAAAGTTAATAAATCAGACAATGAAAGTATTCATTGGCAAGTATACATTCGAAGCCATTCGACGAATTTTATTATTGCCATTATAGGTGCTTTCTTACGTCATTTTATTGTCTCAATAAATTTTAAAAAATGCGCATTCTTTACAAATGTCAAAATGAACCTATAAAAATCACGAAGGCTTTATGTATGTATGTATGTATGTATGCATGCATGCATGCATGCATGTATGTATGTATGTATGTATGTATGTATGTATGTATGTATGGATGGATGGATGGATGGATGGATGGATGGATGGATGGATGGATGGATGGATGGATGGATGTATGTATGTATGTATGTATGTATGTATGTATGTATGTATGTATGCATGCATGCATGCATGAATGTAATGGATGGATGGATGGATGGATGGATGACTGACTGACTTTCTTTATTTCCTCTTCAGGAGAGATTTCATTTCGGTTAATGTTTAGTAAATACAGAAAAGTTAGGAATATAGCTTGTCATTAAAGGACATACATTAGACTATATAGCAACAAAAGCAAAGAGAACGTAATATCAAAAAAAAAAATGCGTGAGAGAACTCATTGCAAACGAGTTTTTAACGCAACATAGATTAAGAGAGGAAAAATAAATAAATTGGAATTATTTACATTTAACTTAAACGATTTAAATTGATTATCATGTTCTCTCTCACTTAGAACACATGTGAGTTATTTATTAGATATAAATGAATTGGGTCCATTTCCTTAATTTACTGAACAAGCATACTATGAGATGTCGTTTTTAAGTTCATTTGCTCTTCTGTTAATTGTGTCTATTCCATCAGCCACCAAACACATGAATGCCTGCCATGATTAAAAATAATGTCTTAAAACTGTAAAAAAGAAGAATTGCACAACAACTTTTTAAAATTAAATCCTTCTAAAAAGCCAAACCTAAAATATATGCTTTGTTACTATAAATGATTACGATTCATGCTTTCATTGGGTAGCCCGTTTTTAATTATTTTTTTGTAGCCTTAATATAGGAACGGGAACAAGCAAACGATATTTCACTTGTAAACTAAAGAATGCGAATCAATGTATGTATCAATGAATACATAAATTAACTAATCAACGAACTGAATCAAGAGTAGATGGAAAAATTCCAATATCAACAGCTGAAATATGTTTGCACTCATTACTAACTCATGTTGTTGCACTTATTGCCCTACACTTCAGGCCCCACGATACATGGTAGTCACAAGTAGTACATACAACTCAGGAGTGAGGCAACTGATCCCGTGCTATCCATATTCAGACGGTTAATCAGCTTTCATCCACTTGAAAAAAGGTTTTTATGTAACATCTTACCATCCGCCATTTAATGAAGAAATAAAAACAGGCCACCCATTGCCCATAAATGTGAATTGTAATTCAACATAGCTTTCTGCTATCATCTGATAATCGACTTTGCCACAAATATTTCGCATTTACCACTAACCTCTGACCTTCGCACTAGACTAATGGTCTTCAATGTTTACTAAAATACCTGGCCCCAGCACGATAACGTTTCTCCAGAATAACTATGTTACTAACATTTGATTTTCATGTTAAATGCCCATTTTTTCCCAACACAATTTGAAGATGTGTATGAAGTCACTTCAATTCCTGACTTCTGACCTTCACAGGGGGCCCCGAGTGGCCGAGTGGTCCAAAGCGCTCTCCGTTACGGATCACTGCTATCTCACCTCTGTCTGCGTAGGTTCAAGTTTAAGATTCGGATAATGTAGTTATGTGAGAAAGCTTGCCGGTAGCTTCTAATAGGGGGTTGGTTTTTTCCGGTGGTTCTCCCGGGTTCTTCCTCCACCAATGATACTGGCCGCCATGTATAGCCTATCGTGTGCTGATTTTGTTTGCTTGATTAGGATTTTTAACGTAGCTTTAACAACTTTTCAGTCATATCGCCACGATGTCTGCAGTGAGGCAGTTTATAGTGATGTCTAACACTGGGGCATCATGCCGCAGACATGTAGCATGATGTCCCACCCAGTCACATTATCCTGACACCAGGCCGACCAGTCCTAACACTAAGCTCTTAATGCTGAACGTCAAGCGAGGCAGCTGTTAGTACCATTTTTGTAAGTCTTTGGTATGACTCGGCCAGTGATCGAACCCACGACCTCCCGCTTCCGCGGCGGACGCTCTAACCACTAGGCCATCGGAGCGGTTCTATCGTGTGCTGAAAAATGGCGTTAAACCCTATTACAACAACAAGAACTGACCTTCACATTATACCACTGACCCGCAAAATGTTATTTACAAACAGATGCTTGTGAGTCTTTATTAGAAGCATAGGTTCTGGGCTACAAACCCTAAAAGTTTATGATCGAGAGAGCATCGAATCTCATTTACCAACCCCAAAAATTATTTTATATAATAAACCAGTGAATAACCGTCAGGTTTATCAATTTCCAATACCATTGATTATGAAATTAGAGTTTCCATCTAAATAAGTATATTAGAATTGTAATATTTATTAGGTTTTTCGATGTATATTAAGATTTCCTCATACTTGAACATAACAGTGTACAAATATAAGTATATTAAGTATATGCCATCATCAATAAAACCATGATTTGACAGAAAACGAACATTACAGTTATATTTGTTTATTTGTTTTAATCTATGTATGCATGTCTCTCTCAATATCTCTACATGCTGGTGTTGTTTATTATATATATATATATATATATATATATATATATATATATATATATATATATATATATATATGTATATATAGATATATATAATAAACATATATATATATATATATATATATATATATATATATATATAGAGAGAGAGAGAGAGAGAGAGAGAGAGAGAGAGAGAGAGAGAGAGAGAGAGAGAGTCGCACCATTGATTGCAATGACGCTAAATAGTCGCCATTCAAAGTTAAAGTTTATAATTAAAATGCTTGCAATTTTACTAGTAATCTTTAAATATGTAAAGAATGATTTATTGCAGAGAAAAATATTTACGTATTAAGTTAAGAATACAATATGCTGATAGTTTTGTTTCAAAGTCTATGCAAATGTGACGTTAGGTAATGCGTTAGGTTTTAATGGGTACATATTTACAATGAAGTCCCGATTTGACCGCTCAGTTTAATGATATACGTTGCATATTTAGTGCACACGAAGAACTTCCATCGTTTAAATATATTTATTACATTAATATCATATATGCAAATATTCCCATACTAAACTTGACATTTTTAATAATATTTGTTTTTAAATCAATTGGTTATATATTATAAAACCACGGGAAGCTGTGGGATTCATCAAGAATTTAGAACCATGTTGCGAGTACAGCCTAACTTCACGATGTGTACACGGTTACAAAGGGCAAAGGGAGTTGAAAAGGATACACCGGTGATGCCACCTCCGTAGGCCGTCATATTAACAACAGGGTCCAGGCTGAAACAGTTTTGTTTATATATTCGTTACAAATTATAAAATGGTTTATATTTATTTAGAATATTTGTTTTCACATTAATTTGAGATATTGCAAGTTGATGAAAACGCTAATTGAATATTTCCTAAATAGTTCTTTATGAACACTGTAATTGACTCACAAAATAAATGTAAGTTGGAGAAAGTAAAATGTGAACATTACGATTTATTTTTAAGTTGACGTAAACTTGATCTTAAACATGGCTTGAAAAGAACTTTAATATATATTTACAAAGACTGAAATTTGCTTTCAAATAAATGGAATGTGAAGAGGGTAAAACTAAAGATTTTAAGGTTTTTTAATCACCATAGAAGATAATAACACAAAAGATAACAAATCATATTGAAGTTTAACTTTGCAAACATTCGCAGGAGTTTAAAAAGCTTAGCAGAACTCACAGAGCCAGATTCAGATAGCGTTAGATATGCTTCAGCATTTGTTATGTGATAGATGACGATTGACACAGAACATATCGTCAGTTGTTTCTTACAATATTTCAAACGATAAAAAACCGTTACAATGTACTATGTAACCGAAAAGAATTAAACCAAGCAATATAACAACGTCTGCTAATTCTGGCAATGAGGAAAACATATAGTGAAACCAAGATAGATAACTCTTAAAAACTCCAAGTAATAATCCAGAAGATTGTACAACAAACCTTAACTCTAAGTTACCAGGACTTTAAAGTTATACATTCTATTATGCAACCCCAGCTGATAAATTATCGGTTCGCGTTAAATTAAGGACATCAGTATATTTTAGAAGGCCAAGTAGTTTGAGATTTAAATTCCGACTAAGTCAAACACTAAATAAGGACTTAATCTTAGGGAACAATTAAATTACAACTTTAGGAGGTCCAATAGAAGAAAAAAAAATATGATGCAACAAAAACAAGTTTTGTTCTAAAATATGTTGAAGTTACTTACGACTTTGGATGATAATAATTTCAAAGATACAAAAACATGGAGAGAGAAAGAGAATAATAAATTAACATATGTGTATCCGATTGTCAAAGAAAAAAGTCACTAAAGTCTCAGAATTGCAAAAGTAATTAGCAAGCAAACAATTTCAGATGCTTACAATTTGTTTATTAGGAGATTAATCGATCTTACAAATGCTTTACAAATTTTCAAGGTGCCGGAGTGGCACAAGACAAACGAGTACTTGGAAACACACAAACAACTGAGCAAAAATAAATGTTGAAATTTTAATCTTAGATAATTAAGCGGAGGAAGTTTCTAGAAATGTTTAGTACATTACATTTACAAGTAAACATCTGCAGAAAGAATGCAAATGTGAGAAGAAACATAATGATAACGCTATTAAAACGTTCTCTGAGGGTTTTGAATTTGCTATCAAAAAGCTGGAATATAGAGTGTTATCTAATAATAATAGAGTCTTATCTGGTAATAATAGAGTGTTATCTGGTAATAATTGTCTTTTCACATTTATCTAATAATAATAGAGTGTTATCTGGTAATAATAGAGTGTTATCTGGTAATAATTGTCTTTTCACATTTATATAATTACCTAGGAAGATAACGTTGAATTTTTTTTATGGAAAGTAGAGAACATAACGAAAAAGGTTAATGTCAGGAAACGTTCGGGTGTGCTGAGTGTGGTGTTGGACGCTATATTAAGGTGTCAGTGACCTCGATTGGTTTTTGGTAAATTTGTTTGTCAATAGTCTTTAGGTGATATGTTTGGGGTGAGGGGCAAGCGGTATCTTATCAGCCATAAAGCGTCGTAAAGAAAACATGGGCCAATGGTTTATGGTGACTGTCAAAGTTTAGTAACGAAGCGGTAAAGAAAATGAACTCGTGCTGGAGTTCAGGGATGTAATGATGGAGGGGGGGGGGGGGTCCCACACCCATTCCTGAAGAAATTGAAATGACGTACCTGGTCTATGTTTTTAAGCAATATAGGATCACTGCCCTTAGATGAAGGTGAGAGGTTCGGATGAAGGCCAAAGAGTCAGTGGTGTAGCTGGGGGTGGGTGGGGGTGCAAGTTGCACCGGACGCGGTCGGGGGGGGGGGGGGCGCTGGAAGAAAAATAAGTCACTAACTGTTGGTAACATTTTTGTTGTGGTTGTTGCAGTTAAAATTTATTAGCCTTCATTTGCCTATCGATGATGACTATTATTATGTTGTATTCAGTACTGACTACTGTTTTCCTATGTTTAAGTGACACTGGGGGGGGGGAGGGGGGCGTAAAATTTATACCTTGTCCCCAGGCGCCAAATACTCTATACTGGGGGGCGAAAAGCATGAACCTTGCACCGGGCGCCGAACAACCTCGCTACGCCACTGCAAAGAGTAGGTTGAAGGTCAAAGGAAGGATGTGGCTTTTTTCGAGGGTTGGTAGTGTTTTATTTTGCTTGTTTGTTTTCATGGATGGTTAGATTTTAGTTTGTAAATCGGTTTAAACTGGATGACAAAAGGCTAAACGGCATAAACTGGATGAGTGCCTTCACATCTAGGTGCATATAATGCTATTGTATTCTACCTGTAACTAATGGATTCTTATCATTAATGCCTCGATAATCATTTAAATAAGTTGTTTTTCTTCAACAATGCGCAAAGGTTTCAAAATCTTGCTCATTTAAAGAAACAAACCTTTTTTTTCTCATATTCTCTCCTGTTTCATATATCCTGAGACACACTCATGAAACTGTATCGCGGAACACCCTGATATTGTATCAAGACAACTTATTAGCATTATCCATAGAATTTAACATGTGCAGGAATTGCTCCTGGAAATAAAACGATACTTTGCGGATGAAAATGTCGGTGTTGGCAAATACATTTGTATTTAGACGAACATATCATTTTGCCGTCATAATGATAATTATATTTTTATTTAGACGAATATATCATATTGCCGTCATAGTGATAGTCGCATTTGTATTTAGACGAATATATCAAATTGCCGTTACAGACATATGCAAAATTTGTAATTAGATCGTGACAGTACACAGAGCATGAACATTGATTTTGTCAGAATAAATCTGAGTTGCCAACGAAACAAAACCAATTAACTTTGCTATCAATGACCTACTATCAATGCCAGCTTATCAACTGACTTACTATTGATAACTAATTATCAATGGAATTTATCTATGACCTATTGGCAATGGACTATTATCAATAAATAAAGCATCGAACCTATTTTCAGAATACTGTACAATACACGTACAGTATATGTCTAGTGTGCTAATATAACCTTTAAAATTTATCAATAATTTAAATATACTTTACGTCATTTTCAGGGGATATGTATTCATAATCGTTTCCCTTATATATTCTTTCCTAATTAACATATAAACAAGCAATGTTAAGTCTGTGAAAATATTCCATGAAATATCAATAATTGTTTGTGCGTTAATTTTAAAGCATTCCTTATCTGAACATTGTTTAAGGTTACGTACACTGATTTATCTTCAGTTACTAACGCATAACTCAAATAGTGAGATATAGAGGGCAATTTGAGGCTGTACCTCAGTGAGATCTAGAAATCATTATTAGGTTGAAACTCAAAGAGTGATATATGGAGAGTATTGTGATATTGTAAATCAGCTAGTGAGATTGATAGGTTTTTATGAGGTTGTAGGCCTAACCCAAATAGTGAGATTTGTAGGTTATGAGGAGATTGTAAGCCTAACTCAAATAGTGAGATATAGAGGTTATTATGAAGTTGTAGGCCTAACCCAAAGCGTGAGATATAGAGGTTATTTCGAGGTTGTAGGCCTAACTCAAATAGTGAGATATAGAGGTTATTATGAGGTTGTACGACTAACTCAAATAGTGAGATTTAGACGTTATTACGAGGTTGTATGCCTAACTCAAAGAGTGAGAATTAGAGATTATTATGAGGTTGTAGGATTGACTATAATAGTGAGATTTAGAGGTTATTATGAAGTTGTAGGCCTAACCCAAAGCGTGAGATAAAGAGGTTATTTCGAGGTTGTAAGCCTAACTCAAATAGTGAGATATAGAGGTTATTATGAGGTTGTACGACTAACTCAAATAGTGAAATTTAGAGGTTATTACGAGGTTGTATGCCTAACTCAAAGAGTGAGAATTAGAGATTATTATGAGGTTGTAGGATTGACTATAATAGTGAGATTTAGAGGTTATTATGAAGTGGTAGGCCTAACCCAAAGCGTGAGATATAGAGGTTATTACGAGGTTGTATGCCTAACTCAAAGAGTGAGAATTAGAGATTATTATGAGATTGTAGGATTGAATATAATAGTGGGATTTATAGGTTATTATGAGGTTGTAGGCCTAAACCAAAGCGTGAGATATAGAGGTTATTTCGAGGTTGTAGGCCTAACTCAAATAGTGAGATATAGAGGGTATTTCAATTGTAAGTTAAAATGCTTGGGAAAAGAAGGACGAACCAAACAACAAACGACATGCAATCAAGAATTATCAGCTTTTGGTATTATTTCTGATAGATCTCCCCACTCCCCCCAAAAAAACAACAACAAACGTCATTTCAGCTACAAAATCAAATCGATTAAGGAGAAATACTGTACAATTACTTCAGAAGGACACATCCGTGTGCCGCATTTATGGGACCACGTAACCCCGTCCAAATTACAAACTTATTATCCTTAAAATGATAAAACAAAATGTGGTCGTTCCCCAAATGTGCCAAAGTAAATCGTACATATTTACATACAATGTATGTATGTGTTCCTTTGCGCCTTTGAGTAGGATGAAGCAAAAGAAAGAGAAAGCGTTAAACAACATTCTGCGATACAACTGTCTACTAAATAATAGCGCTACCGTACGATTATTTAAGGTAAAGAAAAATCTCAAAAGATCATTGCTCATTAAATCCCATTTGTTATATGTTGCAGTCGATGTACACTATCTTGAGGTGTTAATTTATGTGGTAATAACTATTGATTTGATTAAGAACCCAGACACTCGGTGTCCTCGTGATATCAGTTTACAGTAAGAGTTATGGGAAAACAAATGTAGCGTCACAGTCTATGGCATGCTAGAAAACATTACATTTATTCGGGTCAGCTGGCCTTTGAGATCTATGAACCAGATCAGAATCCGGTAACATAAAGCTAAATCACATGTGATGTTGTGTTCATATTTTAATTGTTAGGTTTTGTATTTGTTTAGGAGACCACTACCCACTCCCCAAAACAATAAGCTTGTCTTCTTTGTTGTGGAGCATATCAAGTATACCGTCAGTATATTCATAATGACTGGTTTAATGTATCATTATAATGTTGTTTTGATTTTAGACTCGTAAGAAAGAAATTGATGTTTTCGTTTAAAATAGAATTAGAAAACATTCCAATCAATACTTAATATTAGTAATTACAAGATAACGTTCATTGATTTGTATGTATACTTGTGCATGTTCAAACATTTGGAAAGGTTGTACTTATTTTTATAATACTAGTGCTGAGCTGTTTTAATCTAGTCTAAATAATAAAAAAGTTATTCGACTTATAGGAACTTATTGATGACATTGTGCAATTAATGAAGAGACCAAAAGGTTATTCGACTTATAGGAACTTATTGGTGACATTGTACAATTAATGAAGAGACCAAAAGGTTATTCGACTTATAGGAACTTATTGATGACATTGTGCAATTAATGAAGAGACCATTTTCTCTATCTTTATCTTCATCTTCAATTAGACGAATTTTGTTTTAATGTGTTGGTTATCTTCCTTTCAAAACTTTCTTTCGTGCTCTTTGGTCCCGTTATATAACTTTAAACTCAGTGTTGTGTTTTTTGGAATCAAAAAGCAAAATTTGGAGTGATTTTATTTTTAATGTGATGTCAAACGTCTTGATTTGTTTTCAGGATATTTGATTTTAAAAATCATTACAGTCGAACTCATCCGACTTAGCTGGAAGCAATTTAAAACAAGGTTACTGCAACCTATCTTTTTACTCCGTCAAGTCTCTTTCGAAATGTATATATTTTATTAATGTGATAAATTGTCACGTGCTCATCTCTATTCCTTTACATTCATTGTCTGCTGGCAGTTATTAGAAAATCTTGACTATCACTCATTTCCATTAAGCTGATATGGTTACAACCGTCCTTCTAAAAGTGATAGCTGACCATTTGTCAGGCTATTCATCGTTTATGTCATTGTTTGGCCCAATTGGTTTTGTTTATATCATTGACTTTCATGAATCGAAGGATTAAAACGCATTATATTTAAGGTATATTTTCACTAACTATGTATGACTTATAAATTAACAAATGTACTGAAATATCTGCGAAACGTTGGACGCAACAAGCGTCACTTCTTCATTCTGGTTTTCATACATTTTGTAACGTTATTTCTTTCAATTTTATTTTATTTTTTCTGTTTTCTAGCGATATATCTGGAGCAATTAATTATCTAAGCTGGCCCACCTTACAGACTCTTGATCGACACCATGTAGTTTGTAAAATTCGGCATCGGTCTTACCGATGAATGAGTTTCCCTCTTTCAGTGAAATATAAATTACGCCTTACACATCTACTTGTAGACCTGCAATGGTGTGGTGTTTTATGGTCTGTATCACGCGAAATTTACGATATAAACCAGTTGGGCGCGGAAAGGAAGAAACAATCTGTCAAGTAAACATTGGAAAGTATGCGTTTCCAGGCTGGCAGTAAGCTGAGTGATTGAGGAAATATTTATGAGCATGGAGAGATGCCGCAAATGATTTCTGTTTATACTAAAACAGATTGAATAAATAGAGTTACAGATGGTGAGTACATAATTCTGCCTCTCCAAGAAAAAAGTAAAGATTTCAGACACATTTAGTTACGAATTGAACGCTGTATCTACATTTGGTATGGTTCCTGGTTTGAAATTAAATTTTATTCCAAACGTCTTGATGATAGTTAATGACCTGGCATGCCTGCTGTTAGAGAGTTACAGAACTAATGTGGCAAATGGGCACCATGTGTTATTACGTTCTGATGATGTACCAAATTGAGAGATGGAGTCAGCAAACTTCAAAGCTGAACACAATAAGACAGTTTAGCTTCAAAAACACTTAAACAATGTGTGTGTGCGTATATATATATATATATATATATGTGTGTGTGTGTGTGTGTGTGTGTGTGTGTGTGTGTGTGTGTTATGACCTTAGGCATTGCAAAGAGTTGTGCGATCTTTCGATCTTCAAATGTATTGACAGAGTTTGGTTTTGATTATTTGATTGATGAGGGAATTGCTTTAATTAACATTTTGCGATTTGCATAATTTTACGGTGTTAATGAAGCAATCAGCTATAGTAAGACAAGCTTTTTTATTTGTAAAATGAAAACAAAGTAAACTCTGGGCAGATTTTAAGGAAATGGGTTCTTCTTAAACAGATTTAAAGTCGACGTTGTTCATATACCTGTTATCATCCTTTCTTTAAATAGTTTTGTTTTAATACGGGTCAACCAGTTAACTTCACGTTAACTATCAGCAATGATCAAGTGACGAAAAGTCCAGGATTTACCAGCTATACAATAGAATATAGTTTACAGAAGTAGTTAAGAAAGAGTCTAACGCTATTTGAGACCAATCTGGCAACTGTCCATTCTTATTAAATTCGTATAATTATGCTTTTAAATTTGACACCCTAATGGCTAGGGTGAGTTCAATTATAAACCATTATGTTTTTATTGCGAAAGAGTTATCATCCTTGGCTATATTGAGATAACCACAAAGTGTAGAACATGAGTAGAGAAGCATCCAGAATTGTACATTAAATTTACACTGAAGGTTCTCTACAAAAATATAAAGAGAAGTTGGTAAATAACTTTGTCACTTCAATTTGGGTGTTAATTTAAAAAAGAATCAGTACAGCCGAATAATAATGTGTAGCTTAGGGCATATTTTATGTTCATTTATATAGACCGACAAGCTGTCTCTGCCAAGCATACGCGCTGAAAGAGAAGGAAGATCAATTACAATGCATGGTCATTGACTCTACCACAAATTAACAGAAATAGCAACTGACCTTTGGTCCATCAGTGCGATCGTCCGTTCGTGACTATAAAAAGCCTTATTTCTACTTATTGTTAAATACGAACTGAAAAACATATCAAGCTTGGTCTTTACAATTTCGGATATATTCAGCAAAGTACGCTTACCGTCTATAGTTTGCCACTCACAAGCAATACAATGCATGGTATTGAGTTGTGACTCCTCTATAGTATTCGACTAACTGATATAAATATGAAACATGTACAAAAAATAATAATTTCATTCATATTTTTTAAAATCATTTTTAACACGATTGTAGACAAAGATCCCTCGCACTGTCATATCGTTGCATTTCACACCAAACTGGAGTTTGTTAAGTAACGTGGCGTCCATATTTTCATATGATAGTCCATTTTTGTTCGTCGTCTTCGATAAGCTCTGAATAATTCCGTATGTTCTGTAACTTTGTACCCTTTTCAACGCATGTGCATAAAAGTTAAACCGCTTACTGAATTTATTTTATTCGTTAAATCTTTTCAAATAAATAGTAAAACTAGACATTGCAAATATATTAATTGCAGACAACATAGATTTTACCTTCTATGTATTTCCAGTTATACTGCTTTCACCCAAGCAGTAAAAAAGGACTTTTCCATAAACCGGAAGAAAAACACAATGAGCAGGCTCAGTGAAAACTTGGTTTGAAACGCGAATCGTTGGGCAATGCTAAGGGACAACGTGACTACAATCAGGTTAGAAATTCTAAATGAATGAATACAATTACTGGGCTTTGTGGAAAGTGTTCTATTATTGGTGCTTTGATTAATGCGCAACAAGTGTTAGGGCATAAAATCTGACGATTGAAGAGGAATTTGAATTGTGTGGTTATAACTGAGATAACCTCATTTCATATTCTGTTCTATTTGTTTCGCTGGCGGTCATTTTACTCATCCATTTAGCTACACTTAATTGAAGATGCATATAGTCAATGCTCATTGAGTCTGGTGTACAATGTAGTCTGGAGTGCCGTGAAGTGGTTATATAATGCAGATGAGTGACTATTATAGCATAAATGGGTAGGCTGGCCAGCATCACGTGATGGTGGTGTGATCAAACATGGCGGTTGTAGCAGTGGGGAAAAACGATTGAGTAAAACTTAAACAGTTCTCGCCTCTTTTAGAAATTAATTGAAGAGACATAGAGGACAGCCAGTGTATAATGAACGTAGTAATGTAGATGAAGACAGCTAACGAAATACATCTATCATCCTAAATGCATAAACATTCGGTAGAAACTGCGTCAAGCCTATTTAGCGGTGGTGGCCATTTTCCATCATATAGCTGACATTTAAGTGTGCTTTGAATATTGCAAGGTTTTTGATTGCATGACGCACCAACTTATTATACAGAGGTTGATAGACTTTGGGTTGGATGATGGGAATGGAATGTTTGTAATAATTGGTTCGCTGGTATTGAAGGGCATGTTGAACACGTTGGTGTTAAATATTATTACAATTATGTCTATTACAATTACCTTTTTTTCTTTGGGGGGGGGGACACCAGACAGATGTCCCCTCCTCCTATTTGAAAAAAACTTAAAAAAAAGTGTTTATGTGTTGATGTGTATCCCTTGATGTGTAGTTTTTGTGTTTTTTAAGAAAAATTTCATTTACTTTACCCTAGCCTTAATTTGTCCCATCGGGATTATATGAAATGTAGGAAGATATTTTGGTCTTTAGTGTTTTCTATGACAAGGCTACCCGAGCTAAAAGTGTATATATATATATATATATATATATATATATATATATATATATATATATATATAGTATGTCTTGTAAGGATAGCCTATTTTGATCAAATTTCCCAGTTTTCTTAAATTACATAGAGACCCCTAAACGGTCTCTATTTAATTTATTATGTGTTTGGTTTTTTTTAATTTAATTATGAATTTCAAATTTTTTACAAATACATGGTGTATTAAATTAAGTTTTACAGTATTGTTTTAACGTTTGCCTTATAGCGTTCCATGTTTTGTAATCTTCCATATTTATGTAATAGGTCTACTTGGATCGAGACAGGATCAGTACATTTTTTTATTTTATTTGTACTTCACCCGCCTCGATCTTATTTCGCCCTTTATTTATTTAGTTATATTTCCTATTCCAAACCAAAAGGTGATCATTTATTTATTCATTTTTAAACGGGGTTTCTGTATAAACTCATGCGAGTCTATACAGAGTATTCATATGTATTGGTTACCAGTGACTTTATATGATAGCATGCTTATATTGGGGTATAATGAAGTGATTTTCTTTAAGTAACCCTATCTAGTGCGTGAAATGTATTGGTATGGGTCATGCTTAATCCTCTAAGTGAATTTATTTCCTTGCTCATACACGGGCCTGCCCACTTCGCGTAGCGCCATGTGATTTAGCCCCGTGCTTTCCTTGCTAGTACTTCCCTCTCTTGAGTTCCCCGTCCCTCCCTTCTAATATTTTCTCCTATATTATAGACAGGTCCGCATGCTATCATATATTTGACTATAAAACTAGTTATTTCTTTTAATAATATCCTTGAGAAATTTCCATCTAAGTATAGTAATTTTTTTATATTGTACAATTGTTTGTCGTTAATGGACTTAATTATCGTGTTCCTTTCATTTCTGGTAACACAACATTGGGTAAAGATGTGTAGTTTAGAAAAGCTATAATTTTTGCACAGTGGACATTTAGGCGACACTACGATAATATGCCTTTTCACTGCTATTTCTCCTGTCAACCATGCATCATGCATATATTTGAACAGGATACTTTTCATTTTTTGCGATCCTATTTTGACCCAGTTTCCCCAGGCCCAATCCCAATTGATATTTATGTGTTTGTGTTCCACATTATTTTTGTCCTTATTTATTGCCTGTTGTGTGAGCCATTTGTATGTAGATTTAGTGTCAATTTCCCATAGGTCTTTAGCATCTCTGTATTTGAAAAGTAATTCCTTTATTGATCTTAATTTTCTTGGCACCTCTAGAAGTTTAACTAATTTATTGTTCCTATATATGTCATTTCTCTGCTTCATAGAGAAACCAAAATAATAAATATAGAGCCCCTGCCAAGCTATTTTTGGCTCTGATTTAATGTCCTTAAACCTGTTTAGAATGTTGGTGTATTTAATTAGGGTCGGGTGAGGGAGGCCTAGGCCTCCTCTTTTCCCATTTCTTATATAAAGTTTCTTTGTTGGTGTAGTGCATTTTAAAGCCCCATATATATTTGATAATTTCGTTATCTATTTTTTTAATTATTGCATTTTTTATGTCTATTGTTTTGAATTTATAATTAAGAGGCACATACATATAGTTTTTAGCAGCTTGTGCCCGTTCCATAAGGCATATTGGCACAGGCGCCCAGATCCGCATATTTGTTTGTATACTTTCCCTGATTTCCTTTAAGTTTCTCTGTGTGTCATATTTTCTTAAATTTATACCTAACGTTTTTATACTGACTTTAATCAGTGGACGGGTAACCCATGTGTTTTAGCTCTCCAGTTTCTTATCAGTAGAATTTCTGTTTTGTCGGTATTTATATTAGATCCCGACATTTTACCAAATTCGACGAATTCCTTTGTTAGTTCTTTGTAGGAATTTCCATCTTGGATAAAGTTTGTACAATCAACCGCATGCTGCAGCATTTTCACTTCTTCTTTAATATTTGGAACTTTTATCTCTACTATGTTTTGGTTGTTCTTAATTTTGATACTTAGTATTTCAATTGCTATCACGTATAATAGCATAGATAGTGGGCATCCTTGTCTCGCGGATCATTGGATTTCAAATTTCTCTGTTTTTTTCTCCATTTACCTGTATAACTGAGTTTATATCCTTGTACAGGATTTTGGTCCAATTTTGAAAATTCTTTCCAAAGCCAAATTTTTCCAGTGTCTTATATAGGTAATTTTGTTCAAGTCTATCAAAAGCTTTTTCCTGGTCAATTAGTATCATATCACTATTTTTCCCTGTCATATTTATATGTTCTATAATAGTTTTAATGTTTAAAATATTGTTTTGTATATCCCTCCCCTTAGGCTCGCTAATTTGGTTTATATTTATGATTTGGTCAAGACACTCTTTGACCCTTTTTCTAGTATTTTGCTTATAATTTTATAAACGATGTTTAGGAGTGAGATGGGTCTCTAATTTTTAAGTTCATCCCTATTACCCTTCCCTTTGTATATTAATGTTATCATTCCCTCCCTCATGGTGTTGGACATGTCAGTATTCCTTAGTGCAATATTATTATATAACCATTCAAGAATAGGCGACAACTCCCCACACAATTTTTGATAGAATTCTGCTGAGAGTCCATATCTCCCTGGTGATTTGTTTTTCGATAATTTCCCTATTGTCGCTATTATTTCGTCTTGTGAGATAAATTCCTCACATTTGTTTCTATGTTCTGAGGTAATTTTCTCACAATTTGTCTCTCGTAGGTACGTTTCTATATCTTCGTCTGATATTCTCTGTGAAGTATACAGGTCCTTGTAGTAACTCTTTATGTAATTTAATATTTGAGTTTTATCCGTTAGTACTTCCTTCCCTGTGTTTAGAGATTCTAATGTTCTTTCCCCTCCCTTTCTTAGTTCCTCCCTTTTATATAACCCTTCTGCGTTTTCATATAGGTTTGTAAAGATACCTGCTTTAATGTCCCTTCCCTTGTGTTGTTCATTTTTTAAATTCGCTAATCTTGCAAACTAGTGTTGTTTTGATGCTCTGGATTATTGTTGTATTTATCAAATTTTCTAAAGCCTCTATTTTTAATTTAAATTTCCTAGCCCTTATTTTTGAATGATACATCGCTATTTCCCGGAATTTAACTTTTAATTTATCCCATTCGTATATAATATTTGTATTCCCTTTATTTTTAAAATCTTCTATCTCCCTTTTAATCTCTTTTATAAATCCCTCATTTTCTAATATTCTATTGTTTAATTTCCATGATCCTTTCCCCCATTTAGTTCTATTTTTTATCCCAACTTCCACATAAATTAGTTTATGGTCCGAAATATGATAGTCTATTATCCCTGCTTTTATATATTTATTTGTTCCTAAAGATGTTCCCCAGAATTAGTCTAATCTACTTCCCTTGTTGTTTTGATATGTGTAAGTGTATTCCACCCTTGGCATATTTAAACGTCTGTAAATATCAATCAGGTTTAAGGATTTCATAGTGTGTTCCATTATGTCCTTATTATTTATATCGTTGTACGTCAGTTGTCCCTTCCTATCTACTTCGTCCCCTACCCAGTTAAAATCCCCTCCTATGATCAAATTTTCTGTTGTGTAGTTTTCCAAATATTCCATGTTACAATGGTGTCAGAAGTGGGATCGCTGGATTAAGTGAATTGTCAATCATTTTTGTGAAAGTATACATTTAATGTTTATATTTGAGTGTGACCTTCTTGACAAGATAATACTCAAGTTGGGGTTTATTTTTGTTTAGTTTATCTAGGCCTGTTTGTCCAGTATAAACGTATTTAAAGCATTGGTTTGGTTACCTTCATCAGGAAGATAAGGTCAGCTTTTTGTATATATATATCTATTCATATTACAATTGTCATTGTCATGTCACCCCTTAATGACTTGGTTGCCTTAGGCAAAGAATTTGGATATGAAGGTGAAAGCTTAAGGAAATTTATTCAAGAAGAACAAGCTCGGGAAAGGGAAGAAAGGGTAAGAGCAAGGGAATTAGAAAGGGAAAAAAGGGAAGCCGAAGAAAGGAAACGGGAATTAGAAAGGAAAGCCGAAGATAGGAAATGGGCCATTGAGAAGGAAAAGATAGAATTAGAGAAGCAGGCCCAAAGGAAAAAGATAGAATTAGAAAAGCAGGCCGAAAGGGAAAAGATAGAATTAGAGAAGCAGGCCGAAAGGGAAAAGATATAATTAGAGAAGCAGGCCGAAAAGGACAGGATAGGATGGGAAAGGGAAGCGGATGAAAGGCGAATAGAGTTAGAAGAAAAAGCAAAGCGACGGGACCAAAAATATCTTATCACAGGAAAGATAGCTCGTCATTCAATCTCCAGCCAAAGGGCTGATAACATCTCTGATAACGTCTCTGATAACGTCTCTGATATCGTAGCTGATATTGTAGCGGAGCATCTCTGATATTGTAGCGGAGCATCTCTGAAATTGTTGCTGATTGTAGCTGAACGTCTCTGAACGTATCTGATTGAAGCTGAACGTCTCTGAACGTATCTGAATAGTAGCTGAATGTGATTAATTGTGCCATTTGATTGTGAGATCAAATTGAGGTATCTGACTGTCTGTCTGTCGGATTGTCTGTCCGTCTACATCTGTCGTGACGTGTAAAGATCCGGAAATCTAGAAGTCCGAGTGTCGGAGCTGTCTAGAGTTGTAAACATCCGGGGTGGCATCTAGGTATTTGGGAACGTTGGTTCTAGTAGATGCTGTATGCTGTCTGTACGTATAACTGTGGTGGATCTGTGAAGGGCAAGTGACCGATAAAAGTATTGAGTCAACCCTAGGTATTCGGGGAAACTGGGCGGCGATTCAACAGGTGGTGAATCGTACGGTTATACAGGGTCGAGACACATGTGTGTGTTGCAATTGTAGTACAATTGAATACATTGTTATATTTACATAGTTACTTCAAATCACAATAGTATTTCAAGGGATTACATGAATCTCAATAAAAGTTAGCAACTTGATTAAATACATGTATATGTTCGTGCTAGTTGTCGCAATCCATACGTGCGATAGTATAGTTTGATGCTTGTGTTTATTATCGTAATTTATACTTGCGTTAATATAACTTTTGTAAAGGTTCCTTGGATCTGTGTATAGTCCAAGAGATTCCTTTGTATCTGTGTTTTATTTTGTATTAATATTTCATTTATTCATGTATTGTGAATGGTTGTGAGTGTATTTGTGGGTTGAACGCATGAGTTATTGTGTTGATACATCATTATTTTTCATTAATAATTTATTTCATAAATTTATATTTTCTTTCACATATTGTGTTTGTATTGTTCATTTAATCCACCATCCTCTCGGTAACAATTCTGTTACAATGTTATATATATATTGTTTCCCACTTTTAAATGTATCAATTTACCCTTAAAGAATACCCCCTCATCTATCCTTTCCCATTTACAGCCCCTTTTATTTTTGATGAATGTTGCTACCCCTTCTCCTTTATCCCCTCCTACATAGTTATTAGTAATGATTATACAGTCCATCTCTCTTTCTAATTGTTCTTTTATATCGTCCGTAAGTACGTTATGTGTTTCTTGTATAAACAGTAGGTCAAAGTCCCCTATTTTTGTCAGTTTTTGTACATTTCCTTATTGAAACCATTTATATTTAAGGACATCAAGCAGAAGTTTTGATCTTCCATTTGTGTTTCCTCCAGGTGGCCGCTTATTCTATTGGTTATATGGTTAATGGCTCGTGATTTTATTAGGACCCTAATGCTCCCCCTTTTGAGGGGATCGCGGGTCATCTTTAGTTGATTTAACTGCACTGTTTAAGATTTCAAAGTCACTGGTAACCTGTGACGTATAGGGTGTATCAGTGGATTTATCCCCTAAGACCATTTCCTCAGGGGTTGTTTCATTTAGGGCATCTATTGTGCTTCCCGTATATTCTTCTTCTACTTTCTCTGGTGCATCTTGGGCATTTTCAGGGGCGTTATCTTGGGCTATTTCTTGGGGGTTTGTCTTCTTTCCCTCCCTCATCTATCCTGCTCCTCCCTCTTCCCATGACTGGGATAATGTTCCCTGTTCATTCTGCACTTCTTTCTTAGGTATTTTATCCAACGAGGTAGATAGATTCACAGCTTTCCTTTTTTTTTCTTACAGCCCTTTTAGGGGTGGAAGTTTCTATAGGCCTCATGTTTTCCAGTTTGTTGATTAGATCTTACGGTACCTCATTTGAAAGTACTTCAAATGGGTTGTGGGTCGCAAACTGGGGTATTATTCTCATTGGAGTCTTGATCCCCGTCTTATTTGGGGTGAGAATATCGACCCATTTCTCCAATCTTTCTGGGGTTCTCTCTTTGGCTTCCTCTTCCACTTGTTCTCTTGGTTCTTCTGGTTTAGTTCTCTCAAGGTTTCCTGCCGCAATTACCAAGGAATCGAATTATTATACAACATCTAAAGATACAACTGAGAAACATTTGCAACATAAATATAGACCTATCACAACGAGCAGTAATTGTTTTTATTGTGACTTAAATTTTGAAAAATTACGTCTTAGTACAACCTTGTTAAGACGTTTGTCACTGGGAGCATGAAGAGAACTCTATGTTTACATTTTTAAATTTCTTATTAATGTTAAAGCAGAAAAAAGAAAAAAGAAAATTATTGTAATATTGTGAAGAATTTTCTTGTTAAAATATATCCAAATAGATATTAAAATACTAGTAAAGCGTGTTTGAAAGAGAGACAGACTCTTCGATCTCTGGAGAATATATGCTTAAATTATCTTTTTAAGTTCCATACATCGAAACTTTATTGCATTAAAAGAAAAAGAAAAATATAGAGTTTGACGAGCTTTTCTGTATAAAATTAAATGCATATACTTACTATTATTCTGTGTAATTTGCCTTTGAAATTTGCTTGGAAGTACAATGTTTATTCAGTAAGTAGAGTAAATGAAAAAGGGTCACTTACTGGTCCTGTGAAAGGTAAGGAAAAAATCCACGTGACTGTGACTGTAGATTACATTCATTCCTATGCCCTATACAACACTTGCTAAAAGATCGAAACTAAAGAATAAATAAATCCATATCTGCAATTCAGACAGACTGATGATGTAATTGCACTATATATATATATATATATATATATATATATATATATATATATATATATATATATATATAGGCAAAGCTCAGGTTACGTACATCAGAGTTGTATAATATCTTTTATAAAACTTAAAATGCCTTATTAATTAATTAAAAGTATATATGAATAATATAAATGAATGTGTGAATAAAGACGGTATATATTATTAATACGAAGCCACATAAGTGTTTTATTTTCCGAGTCGAAAGATAGAACTTATTTGATGCGGCATAGGGACAAACCTCTCGTTCTAACAGCCTCATTATTCCTACGCCGTATCCAATTTATGTTTTCCGCCCACTCGAGGCAAACCGCGTTACGTTATTTTTTCTATGATTTGAAATTCATAGATCTGCAGTTGAAAGTGAATGCATGCTATTGGTCAAATGCAGCTGAAGACTATTCCGAATATATTTTGAGAGTTTAGCAATGTAACATAAAACGTTTATAATCATCAACATCTTTATTTCCTTCCACAGAAGATTACATTTTATAATATTTAAGTATAACTAACCGCATAATTACAATGATAAAAGCGTAAAAGGTATTTAGAAAAAAATAATAAAATACATTTACAAATGTACCAGATGTGTTGCAGAATCTGCAACCCGAAAATATGACGACCCACGATAGCATTTCATATTGATATAATTCTTGTATTGCGGACCGAAGATATCACAGTTCAAATCGCCACTTGTTGATTCAGGTCTATACGTTATCGATCACATTTAGAAGTTATAATATCGATGAGCCAAGTGACAAGACGTCCATGAGTAAATGTTTCTACAACGTTTGTAGATAACAGGCAGTAGAATAACAGTCTATAACTTTCCATGGGATTTTTCCACATTTTGTTTCCTTTGTACAACAGTAATTCTAAACCTTTAATGCAAACTACAAGTTTGTAAGATTTAACGATCACCGGACGAAATAAAATTGTGAGACATTCTTTGAAGGAATCGCTGTCATATATTAAAATATTCATTGCAAAGTGACCATAGCCTTGGATTTTCTTTCAACTGTTAATGATTAATTTTTCTTCACTTTATAGTGTACTGCTTTGAAGGACCTTAATATGGCCGGCACCATATTGCCGAGTTAATCTCAGCTTTATAAATGCATACAAGTTTTCGTCATAAAACTGTTAAGGGGGCACAAGTAATCAATATTTACTGATGTTGTCTATGGAGGGATTGTAGCATCCAGGAACCAACACGCTTCAAATTCCTGTACGCTGTTGAAGGATGATGACGTTTTACCACTTATACAATATTTTAGAAGTGCCTCGTTTCTTTAATATTCGAATGAATATCGACCATGTCACACAAGGATATTGCAAATTAAACCTACGTATTTGAGAGATATTTGTCCACACCAACTACACAAAACACGTTATACATACGGAGCAGTTGTTGATCTTCACTAAGGATATGCACTATAATTTTGTACAAGAAAGACAGAACCATTGTAGCCAACACGGACAATAAATAATGTTTTAGTAAATATGGTAAATCAGAAGCTGGATCTTCAACGGGGCATGATGTGAGAAAGGCACATGTAATGATATTGCACATTGCAGTAACAAATTCTGTTGATGGCTTAACCGTTTTGATTGGTTAAAACACAGACCACGAGGTCCTCCTTTCCTAGCAGGCCAACTTTAGCTCACATACCACGCTATACCACGGAGAACACTTTTGAATTGATTCTCTGCACTTGGTGGCTGGTACGTGTTTTTCAAGCAATGAACCCAGGCAGTTATCGATTTGTTCTGCTCAAGGTGGTAAGCAATTTTTGAGGTTTGCTTGTATGTCATGCATTAGTTTGGTTCTATTTATCATTCGGAGGTTTCTCTTTGTAGCACAAAAAGATGGAGGGTTAGGGACTGATACGTCCAAATTGCATATAATGCAGAGGTGATCTGATGCAAATTCGTGGGATAGAAGGGTGGACCTTAGAATATTATCAGCAAGATTTTGAAGAATCCAGTCTAACATGCGACAATGTTTATGGCTTAGTTGGTTATCTGATTGTTTAAGGTTGAAAACATGAATGGAATTTATGAGTTTTGATGTGTATGGTTTTCCAGGACAGTCAGAGTGAAAGTTCTAATGTTCAATATGACGATCAATCCCTTCATACTGTTCACTTCGAAAATGACGTAAGGCGACAGATGACAGCCTTCATTTGCAGAAGATAAAGACCAAAATACCATCTCTTAAATGTAAAAGAAGGGTTGGGTGACGATGTGTTTTATGAAAGAAGTGTTTCTTAGATTTTGTCATCTGAATGTTATATCTGTAATTGATTTCTTGATCAAGTCTACATTGATCCTGATGTATCATTCATGACAATCCAGATTCTGACAAACATTAAACACAACACCAACCATCTTCAAACCAGATTCTTAAAGAGTTGGCTCTAAGGCACTGAGCAATAACAGGTCAGTGTTAGGACAGGTCAGTGTTAGGACAGGTTATTGTTAGGACAGGTCAGTGTTAGGACAGGTCAGTGTTCGGATAGGTCAGTGTTAGGACAGGTTAGTGTTACAGTGTTAGGACAGGTTAGTGTTAGGACAGGTCAGTGTTAGTACAGGTTAGTGTTAGGACAGGTTAGTGTTAGGACAGGTTAGTGTTAGGACAGGTCAGTGTTAGGACAGGTTAGTGTTAGGACAGGTCAGCATGTTGTCATTATAATGTGACTGGGTGAGACAACATGCTACATGTATGCGGCATGATACCCCAAATGCTTAACATTACTATAAACTGCCACACTGCAGACATCATAGCAATGTGACTGAAAAATTGTTACAGCTGCGTTACAAATGCAAATCTACAGACACACACACACACACACACACACACACACACACACACACACCACACACACACACACACGCACCATCTTCTATGAGGGGGGTGAGGTTGATAATGTGAACAGTATTTCTGACTGTCACCTAAACATTTCCTTTTGCAATTGATTCCTTCAACAAAGTGACTTAGCAGCCGCCCAAACAACTCTCAAAACTTTAAGTTGGAGCTAAAATTACCATCAAACAACCTTTAAGGGGGAGGGGTTTCTAGATTTACTTTTGGGTTGAGAAATGTTAGAAGTTCTTGCTATGCCACTTCTTGAACAAGTTTACATTGATACCGATATATTACATTGATACCTATATATTACATTGATACCGATATATTACATTGATACCGATATATTACATTGATACCGATATATTACTTTACATAAATTATATTCAATATATGTTATGAGGACAGGCATGTAACCTGGCTCAACATGATATAAATTGTAATGAGCTTCTGTGTTTTTAATTAATTTTTTAACTAGTTAAATTAAAGTAATTAAATACACATAAATTAATACATTTAAATAGTGCTGTAAAACAAATTAAACTTAACACCATGAAGATTTGATCAAAATGTTTGGCATGCACGTGTCGTTGTATTTAATAATTATTTTTTTTGCCCAGACAACCTACTCTATGATCTACTCCCCCCACCCCAACCACCCGCCTTGATAGAAGAAAATGTATTTTGATCCTAATCTTTGCCAGGCGAAAGCTGCCATATGTTGCCTTAAATCGGTTTTGATGCAAAGGTATCAAGGGTTTGATGGCAAATAAAATCTTACCAAGTACGTGATGAAAATAGAATGCACAATATCGGAACAAATATAGTCACATTCACCCCCTCGTGGAATAGGGTTGCTATTTCGATCCTAATATCTGGCTGAATCTGAGGTGTCATGTAAAACGAGATATTAATATCAATGTTAAATTAATCAAGGAGTTTATTGCAACTATAATATATTAAATGATGTGGTGTGAAGTGTGCAATAATTGCAAAGTAATCGTTACCTTAACCCCAACGTAAAAAAGTGTTGTTGTAATCTTTGGCTATATTTAGGGTCTCGTACGTCACCTAATATCAATTTCAACGTAAGATTTATCAAGGAATTGAATAGAGAAGGAATCTCTGAGATGACGCTATGTAAAATGTGCAATATTATTTAAATACCGTTGTGTGTACCCTTTTCATTTATCTTCGCCTACTAAAAAAAAAATTTTGTAAAATCTAATTATGACTTTTTTGTGGTTAAGATTGACCACAATATAACGGCTGCTATAGTTCAAATCAAAAGTATTAGTAAAGTTCATATTGTGTCATTAAGAAAGAGAATATTAAAGGAATCAATGTGCTTCGATTAGATAAACTAGATTACTCCATGTGTAGCCATTTGTTTTGATCATGTAACAATATGACATCGGCGTTAGCCTGACTTAGTATAGCAGAGTGCAACGCAAGGAGCATACTAAGTAGGGAAGCAGACTAAAGAAGAAATCAAATCATTTCTATCTGATATAATATAGCTTGGTACAACAAGCTAGGTCTATGTCTTTCCGTATCCAGTAAAGAATTGCTTTAGCTAGGTTTTCTATCGTAGGTCTCATTTTTAATATCAATGACGTTCGTGGTCTGAATATGACCAGGGTACCATGCCAATTTCTTAAAAAGCCATTCGAGACTTTTCAAGATATGTAAAATTAATGTGTATACATTGAGTGGCATCCCGGTTCGAGACAACAAAATGGCTCATACTGTAAATCTATAATGATTTTGAAGGAAGTTTTCTGCTTGTTGATGTAATTTTTAGTTTTAACGCAATTTTTCAGCGGTCAGTATAGCTAGTGGAGGAATAACCCAGGAAGAACCACCGACTAATGGGAATATATAAGCAAGCTTTCTCACATACCTACCTTGGCCAAGCCAGAGACTCGAACCCATGCGGACATGGATGAGATGGCGTTGATCGGTAAAGGAGAACACTCGACGACCCGGAACCACACTATAATTTGTAAGAAATTTCCCACAACAATGCCATATTTTACAGAAAAGTTCTGAAAATGTTCACCATGTGTTATTGGATAAATACCTATTTCATAAATACGAAATAGTAAATACGATACGGACAAAAAAAAATATTGATAATGGAAACTGGAGAAAAAATTGGATATCTGGAGGCATGCTGGGTTGAGAGTTTTAGACTTTTCTTAAGAAAAATGTTTATTTTCTGTGAACTATTTGTCAAATCGGAGATCAAGGGCTTGAAACATAATATACAGAGTGCAAACAAGAATCTTAAGATTTTGTTCTCAGTTGCATTTGTTGGCATCGGTTGTATATACCACATATTTATATCGACAATCGAAAAGTAACTCATAAGTAATATGTGTGTGTGTATGTAAAAAATTATATACGATGAATTGAAATGATGTCACCTCAATATCCCACCATTACTTACAGAAGCAAGTTAAGTAACACATTCAACACACAAGGATCAGTTTTAGTTGATGATCAGTGGCAGGAAGATATTGTTTGCATTCAAACTTTTGAAAACAACAACTAGATTTTATACACACTGTTATCAGGGGAAAAAATAAAGAAAAGAGATTTACAGCAGGAAACAAGTATTTCTTGGAACGGGAAGGCACTGAATACGTCTCATAGGCTAGAAAGCGTATATAGTAGAAAGGCTTAACAGGACTCTAAATACTATGATGTGGAAGTATTTCACTCAAAATGAACACTAAATATATTACCGTTTTGTTAAATATAATTCGATGTTGCAATAAAACTCATATTTGACGAGCAGACATTATTCAATTGGAAGTAAGCAAATAGGAAAGCGGGATCAACGTTATGGATCGACATTCATGGTTTCAGATATATATGGAACATCTAAATTTAAAATCGTCGAAAAATAATTTAAACATGCAAATAAAATCATGAACTGTGCTAAATTTGCCGAAGAAATATTCCAAGCCAAACAAGCATTTATATGTGGTTTGCAACCAGGATGGCTTGAAGGGAGAGAAAAATACAAAACTGTTTATGAGCAAGTAAGACAAACAAGATGACATATAAAAACTTTAAAATATTACAACAATCAACAGTACAAAATAAGCGTTCGTTAAATGTACAGGGAACGAAATGAAGGCAGTATTGTCGCAGAATTGAAACCGAATGGATTTTGGGATTAAATGAATAAATCAAACACAATGTGTGAAATATGGAAATTTATGAATTTAATTAGTAATAAAAATATATGATGTATAAATATAATGATTCTCACACGCTCTCAACATACGATTGATCCAGTCACTCTATACAAACATTCACACATTGAACATAAACCGATAATAGTATATATATATATATATATATATATATATATATATATATATATATATATATATATATATATATATATATATATATATATATATATATCTGATATACAGATTAAAAAAACATCAGTTTCAAATAATAGTACACACAAAGATATTCACATAATTTCACGTATAGACTAGGATTGAGATTCAAGAAATCTAAAGTTTTCAAATACGTTTCAAATGTTTTGCACTGTAAGCAGGATTCACAAATCTCCTAGAATTCAACTACTCTCATGTAAATACAAATGTACCATTTGGAATAACAATTGGAACAAACATATGCTTCTTGACCCTTGTACAGTCGCACGATTCATACACTGATAAACCGCATAGTTTCACCACGTCCCTTGGGTTGGCCCTAACTTGTATCGGCCGCTCGCACCCTTCATGGATCCACCACATGTACAGTCATACGTATCCACACGTACAGACAGCATACAGCACCTTTAAATTAGCTACGTCTACAGTATTGGCTCCACCACATTACAGACATATAGACAGCTCTACGGTTCAGCTAAACTAGTCAGATTAAACATGTCTGCTACACTCGTTAGTTCGTTAACTCGTTAACTCGTTAAACTCAGCTAGACTTGTTAGCCTCGTTAGCCCTATGGCTATAGAATGTCATGTAAAACGTGCTCTCCTCGACCAGATGCAAAGTGACCAGTGTGTCGGTTATAAATTGATCTTGCTTAAATGTATAAGACACTGAGTAATATTCAGGGTAAAATACCCGTGCATATCGTGATTATAATGTCCCTCGCCGCAAGTAATTTCCGGCGAGACATATGTTGATTCCGTCGCTTGTCTGGAAAAAAATATCTGTTCACCCTAGTTAACGTTGTACGCATGCACAGCGAAAAATAATCAAACATTTCTCAGGCATAACAAAAAGTTATTTTTTCTTCTAATTCTGTGACAAGTATGTCATTACAGCGAGTTGAGGAAGGACAATAAGTGGATACAAGTATTACGAAGATTAAACAAGATGTTTTATTCTTCCCCAAATGTAATCAATTGTATATGAAGAATTCAGGCAGGAAAGCGCATTAGAATATTAATGTGTTTAAATATTCTTATATGTGCATTACGTTGAATATAACATCATAGATAAAAGCGAAATACATCAAAACAGCATCACCAATCAGACAAGAAAGACACTCACGATTAGGCGACTACACTATACAAACTATACATAATAGGTAAGAAATAACCTCATGGAAGAAATGAAAAGATGAAAGTTTAAAAAGTATAAAGTTGCTAACAGTATCATCTCAATAAAGCCGTGAAAAATGCACGATACATGGATATAAATCGCCATATTAGATTTTAAACAAACATAAAGGTTATGAAACTCCCATAAATGTTGATGTAATCACGGAGAAATTTAAACTTCAGTCGAAATTTATGCAATATATGGGTAGCAACCGCGCAATAAGCTATGCATTTGTATGAACAATCTTTTATCATGTACCGTGTTAATACCTCTGCAAAATTCATACCAAAGGAATCCCAAACCAATTGATATGGAAGGAGGTTTGCAACACATGAATGAAATAAACTCCAGTACTCCATCACTTATGTTGTGTTCGAAGTATAATTATGCTGGAGGCAATGTGACTGTCAGTGTGCAAATATTTTAGCTCTGACGATGAATGTGGGAATTTCGACGACGTTAGAGAATGAGTAACTAACCCTACCAAACTAGATTTTAGTGGTAGGCATTTTGAAATGTATGTAACATGCATACTAGCAACTCTGTTTTATAGGACGTGAGTAAGGGTGGAACCTTTTCACATGACTTATTCTTTGAAGGTAAGGCAATGTTGCATATTATGTTAGGCAATGTTGCATATCAAACAAGGACACTGGGTGTGGTATATACGTAAAACATAGGATTACATAACAAATTGTCTTTGGTTTGAAATTTGAGAAAGGTGAAAAAGTATTTTTATTAATAAAATTGTTTGGTATTACGTATTTCCAAATTCATTTGACTGTTGGCACATAATCATAATTTCTGGCTATAAGTTTGATGTAATGTATATTTGTATTCCGTGATATTATCTATCTTTAAACATCAATAGTTACTATGCAACTTTAACAGGAGTTTCCGTGTAGTGGTCAAAGTAATTTTACTAGAAATACATGTATGCATAAATATGTTCTACGTTCGTCTAACTTGCACCTTGAACAACTGTAGACATACACTGGAAATCAGAAACAAGCGCAAAAACAACTTAGTGATAAGGATCTAGCAAAGGCTTACATTTGTAATCTGATCAAAGAATCATAGGGTCCAAGAAGGACGAATTATAATAATATTTTTCTATTAAGAAACTTTTTCAATAGTATTCAATTATTGAGGTCGCTATTTTGATTGTTGGCAATTTAATGCTTAATTACTGTTTGATAATTTGACAAAACACAGTTTAAGTAGATACATTAGAGCACTTATTTCATTGAATAAACGAAGATAAAAAGATAATTTAAGCATAATTTCTCACCATTTGTCCAAATTGAAACCATACGTAAATCGGGTATCTGCCCCTAGATATATTTGTATTATCACTATCATTATCATTATTATTGATACTTTCACAGTCAGGATTGCACACTTTTGGAACATAACCGGGGCAGGTTAAAAATGTTTTCGAGCCATTAAATGCAATCAAATAGAAACGTCATTTGTACCCAAGTATAATTGTTGGTGTTGGATATAACAGCCAGATCAAACGTCAGTGATGTAACGTAATGGTTCCACATTTTTTCACTTTAACACAACTTCATTATCTCATATAAAATGAAAGAATAAAGAAAATGAAAGAAAAAACTTCAAAAGTGATGCTAATGCAAGAAAACAATGGCAAGAACGGACGGATAGCATTAAAACAAAAGTTTCTAACAAAACTCTGATTTCTGGTAATTTGTTATTACTCGTAAGAAATCGAAATTAATAATAATGTCTAGTTGTGTTAATGCTTAAAAATCTACTTTTTTCAGAGGAATATATCAAATTCACTCTTTGCATATTATTAGTCTACTGGGCGAAACAATTTTAACACGTTAATGCTGAAGTTAATGACTTTTTATAACAAGTGTTTTTTAAAAAAACTCGTCAGTTCGTAGTATGACCGTCCTCGACTTCATGCCCCAGGTCAAAACCTGTATGTTACTGATATCTCATTAAATGACCGCCATTTAACCGGGGTTAAAAGGAACCGTCGAAGATGACGATAAAAATGTCCGATAGAAGCGACAAGTCTTATAGGTATAACAGTGATAAAGCCGTAATTTACTGCCGCATTTCTTTGACGTTTGGACGGAAATCTTAATTATACAACCATTCAATCATCCTCATAATAAAAGTAAACCACGCATTTCTAAATATAACTTAAAGAATTTACATGAAGACAGCGATCTGTTGACAATGTATCACATTTTAGTCCATAAACATTGATAATTTATTACATTCCATTCCATAAGCATTGATAATTTAGTGCAGTTCAGTCCATGAGCATTATGATTAAATCCGTACTGTAAAATACAATAACAAAAACCACCTATTCTACGAGACATCTTGGCTAAAGAGACTGTAAATGGGATTCCATGTTGGATATTTACATGATCAAAACAGTTGTATTAAAGTAAATGATAATTTGTCTTCATATATAATGCTTGGGGTTCCCAATGGTGATCTATAAAACACGTTTTAATGAATTTTAATATGTTGTTACAGAATCGCGTGCATCAAGTTCCTCGGGCTGTTAAGAAAGATATTATTGCATTCTAAAATTTAGTTTGGAATCGATAATGGCACGACACTTATTTTACAGTTGATTTACCAAATGATAAGAGTGTGATACGACTTACAATCACATGTTGCTCTTTTTAAAGTGGTATGAGTTGTACGCAGTTTTGCTCTAATAACGTTTAATGTTTGTCATAGAAGTCTAACTGGTATTGATAACAGCGAATATTAAATGGAAACATGTAAAGCAAGTTGAGTCTAATGATTTTAATCAACCTCTTGTCTGAGGATATGTTTTATGCATTTTGTTGCACCTCCTCCTTGTGAAGTGTGTGTCTGTGTATGCATGAGAAAGGTATTTTTGATGGAGGTCTCCAGCGTGATTGCTTAACGCCCTTTGTTTGTCATCTTTGTCGTAACAATTGGGAATATGTCGGCTTTTTGTGATCAAGTACCGTTCGAAATCATGTCGGCTATCTGTGGTCAAGTACTGTTGGAAATATTGTGGGTTATTTGTGATCAAGTACCGTTGGAAATCATGTCATCTGATTGTGATCAAGTTTAAAAACTGCTCTCTGGCATCTTCTTCTCCTAAGACATCTAAACCATCTAAACTAATAAAAACTTCTACTTGAGATAAGGCTAAAAGTTCACTGATTTTAAATTCGAAAAATATATTAAATTCATTGTATTATATTCCTGATCCACTGGGCCAAATATGTTATAATGTAAATGTTTCAACTATTTGCATTTCATTTTTAAAAAACGACAGTCTATTCACAATTTGTCGTTCGTCGCCTTAGAGCCCTCAAGGTCAAAACCTTTCTGTGATTGATATGTCATTAAATGACAGCTACTGAATCGGAGTTAGATGGACATGTCCAAATTGACGATAAAAAATGTTCGATAGAATTGTCATGGGTTGAAGGTATGATTAAGTGATAAAATCGTAATTTACTCCTGCATTTCTGCGAAACATTCAAGGAAATCTGTATTGTGACCATTTTATAATCCTTGTCATAAATTAAACCACTCCTTTCTATACATGACTGCAAGAATTCACATGAAGAAGGAATTTGTTGAAATTTCATTGCATTAAGCCCCGCGAATTACATACAATCAACCATCTAATAAAATAACGCCTGTTTTACAAGTTAGCTTGTCCAAAGATTCTAAACATTTTATGCAATGTTTGATATTTAGGTGCTTAAAAAGACTTTTTAAAAAGTAATGGATGATTTGTCTTCGGGGAGAATACTAAGGGGTGATCACTTTAAACATGTTTCAATGTATTTAATATGTCGTCACACTTAAAGTTCAGTGGTCAGTGTCATAGAACGGCCTGTATCAAGTTGCTATTGCGTTGTATTTTTATGAAAATGTATTAGGATTAATGTTAACTGTTGTTTCTTACCCATTCATCATTACCGCTTTAAATTTAGTGGTTTGAAATCAATACGCACTCACCACTTACATTCCCCTCCGGAACCGCTCCGGTGGCCTAGTGGTTAGAACGTCCGCCGCAGTAGCGTGAGGTCGTGGGTTCAGTCCACTGCCGACTAATACCAAAGACTTACAAAACTGGTACTAACAGTTGCCTCGCTTGACGCTGAGCATTAAGATGTTAGTGTTAGGACTGGTGTCAGGATAATGTGACTGAGTGGGACATCATGCTACGTGTCATATTCCAAATTATCACCGCTACCCTGATATATTTATTACACTTATATATGTATTCCATTAAAGTGTGTTTGTATTTACGGGAAAAGGTATTATTTAATGAAAGTGTCCGGTGTGAACGACATAGCGCTTTCTATCTGTTTTCTTTTTCCAAATCATTGGAAATCATGTTTTTGGCTTGTAATGATGTTTAAGCGGTAATTAATAAATGTGGTATACATATATAAGACAACGGCACAAATTGCTAGGAGAAGTAGAAAGAAGGCAAAGAAGTTAAGACAGAAGAAAATGAAATATCTCAATGTCTGCAAAAACAGCGAAAGTAATTGTAAAATATTAGACCAAAGGCACGAGAGATAGCTTCAAAATAAAAATCCAAGGTAATATTCTCTCTTATCCGGCATCTTCTTTTAAATCATAAGAAATCGAAACAAATAATGGCGTGTGGCTCTGGCTAGGCATAAAGCACAGTTTGATTTTAATTTAGTGAAATATTTTTTTTAATAAATCCACTGTTTTATATATTCTTAATCAACTGGGCGAGAAACAAATGAATACATTAATGTTTCACTGTTTGTCTGTTCCATAATATTGGGCGAAAAGTTTTAATTCATAAATGTTTCGGTTAAAAGAAAACTATCGTCTGTTCGCAGTTAGCCCGTCGTCGCCTTAGTGCCTTCAGGGTCCAAACCTTACGGCTACTGATATATCATTAAATGACAGCTATTGAACTGGGGTTTGAAAGAACCGTCAAAGATGATGATTCTATGTCCGATAGAAATGTCATGGGTTGTGGGTTAATAGAACTACAGAACTGTTATAGTCTCCTGCAGTTCTCTGAAGGTTGCAAGGAAATCCTCGTTCTCTGACAATTAAAACAGCAGCTGCAGCGGCACATAAAGGAGTTGCTTGAAGTTGAAACAAAACAAAAAAGAAACCGACGAGTTTACGTGAAATGGGGACATTATATTCTTTGTGAATTTATGAATTAGTACAAAATCAAGAGGCCTATTGTATTAGCACGTGCTGTACATGCTCTTAAATTTGCCCTTTGTCTTATCCAGTGTTCTCTAGCGCAAACATTATTAAGGAGTACAAAGTCGATTTTTATGATTTTGTTAAACTTATTCGCGTTTGTACAGTACAGTTCTCTTACTTAATAAACGTGAATATCTTAATTAACGGAATGTGTACACCTTCATACATATTATTGGGACATTGCTACTAATACTAATACTAATACTAATACTAATACTAATACTAATACTAATGCTAATACTAATACTAATACTAATACTAATAATATTAATAATAAGAATAATAATAATAAGTAGCAATAATAGTAGGAGAAGATGAAGTAGTAGCCATATCATAATTACCTTTATTATATGTGTAAGTGTGTACGTTTTTAACTTCGTATCAATCTCTTTCGTCGCAGACACATTAAAGGTGTTTACTTATACAAACGGCAAACGTTGTTCATAGGTTTAAACCAATATAAAACTGTCTCAAACACTAAATACGTTTCAAAAGTCTGCAAAATTATTAACAAATATAATAGATCTTTAGATATTGTTAAATTAAAAACAGATCTTTATATTATGTTAAAAATAATTACCTAATCTGTGTTGCTCGTCCAAATCTGTATTTCAAAACAATACTTCAAAATGATGACACTGAAATATGGCTGTATATAAATATAATGTTTGAGAAAAAGACGCTAATTTGGTTGTTATGACAACAAAATAAACATGTTAATTGGCCCATGATTGGATGAGTGACAATTATACACGCAGGAAATACGCCAAAACAAGCACATCATTAAAATACCCGAATCAAATCGATTTAAAGCCATTAGTTAGAAATTTCAAATTTCTTGACGTTCTTCTCCTTAAATAACTTAATATTTATTTTGAAATATTTTCTGTTTTTACACCTCCTTTCATAAATATATTCGGTAAAGTCAGATTCAGATCCCATTGTTTAAACAGTCAATTATTGAATAAATCTAGTCACAAAATCAGTTGGCACAACACGAAATCCTCGTCAAGGGAGTATCAGTTGGCACAACACGTAATCATCGTGTAGGGATTATCAGTTGGCACAACATGAAATCTTCGTGTAGTGATTATCAGTTGGCACAACACGTAATCCTCGTGTAGGGATTATCAGTTGGCACAACACGATATCTTCGTGTAGTGATTATCAGTTGACACAACATGCAATTTTCGTGTAGGGATTATCACTTTGCACAGCACGTAATCCTCGTGTAGGAATTATCAGTTGGAACAACACATACTCCCCGTGTAGGGATTATCAATTCCTATTCCGAGAATGTTATTCTACGAATAACTAATATTTGATGCAATCTCTCTCTCTCTCTCTCTCTCTCTCTCTCTCTCTCTCTCTCTCTCTCTCTCTCTCTCTCTCTCTCTCTCTCTCTCTCTCTCTCTCTCTCTCTCTCACACACACACACACACACACATACACACACACAACATATTTAGCGGCGGAAAGTTTATCACAAGACATACCGTTTTTTGTAATCTAATAAGTCAACTAACTTTACTTAACACGCAAAATCTTAAGAACTAGTTACGGAATACCGTTCTTTCCCCCAAACTGTCCAACTAAAACGAGATGTTCTGCTAAGTTTAAATGTTAGTAATGGGATATCATTATAAATAAAACATACAAAACATTAATTCTTAGCTAATCCAACCTTCCTCCTATGTCATCAAACCAGATAAAAAAGAAAATTTGTACGTAAAATAATGTTTGGAAAACACAGTAGCCATTTAAATTGCTTTAGATGATAAAATTATATTTAATCAAACCCTTCCGAATAGTTGAGCTTAAATTTAGGGCTTGATATCTGATGTTGCCTTAAAATATACCAGGTTTGAATCGGAGATGTAGCGGGGATTCCAATCGGACAAATTCAGATGATTCGAAAGGAGAACGTCAGTATGATGAGTCATTACAAGGGTCAGGTACTTCTAACACGCATTACTCCAGCTGCGTGTATTCCACCGTCACACGATCTGCATTGTGTGTTACTATAATAGCAAATTAACCTCGAATATTGATCTGAGATATCATTCAAAGGTATCTTCTTGTTGTATTGTATATATTAAATGTCCTATAGGGAAGATAAGATATAAAACTAATAAAACAAGATCAAAATGATAAATAGAGACTTGGTCTTATTGTGCAATATATCTATGTACAAATTACAATATCCAAACAATGAACGTTCTTAATGAGTCAAGTATGTATGTAGATACAAATAATTTACAATTACATGTATTATACATTTTTAACCACAAATCTCGTTTGACGAGAAGCAAAAAGAAACAAAACGGATTATGTCCAGAATGACGGTATGGAAAGAAATGTCAATGGAATGAAATTTTGTCAAATAAGCTGTATTAAAATATTATAGGATAGTCTTAAAAATAAATATATTTGTTACTTAGAATATAAAGAGTTACAATATTGTATTCGTTTATAGACATCTAACAGTCTTTGCTGTAAAACTTTGACATTTGATTTTGGTATCCTTGGAATGTGTCTAAACAAAGGTTCATTTGCTTCAAATAATTTCTGTAACTCATCGCCTATTGATTCTGATTTCACTAACCTTTCTATCGAATCTATCGTACTCTTCCTGAATACACATAGTGAATCCAATAACACTTGATGAAAAGGTGAGTATTTGTCTAACAACCTGTATCCATGAAATAGTCCGGATTCATTGTCAAGAAAGACTAGATGGCCATCAGAACTTTTCTCCAGATTATGAGCGGGTCTGTTCATCATCTGGTCATTCCATTGTTTATTGAACATGTTGTTGACCACTCTATCTAAATTTGCTGTTAGATAATCAAAAATTATCAAATCAGACCATTGCAAAAGTTCACAAAGCTCGGATTTGGTCTTTTGTTTGAGATAGTCATGGTCTGGTTGCAGACCCTTGTTGCTTTGTTCCCTGAATTCGTGTGGAATGTATGCAGGGCTGAGACCATCTATCCATCGAGCCAAAACAAACGGTTTATCTTCGGCCCATTGGGAGGTGGCGATCTGATGTTGAACCATACTCCACTGGTTATCTCTGAAGTTGACAAGTTGCAAAGTTGAGGGAGCGACATTGTTCATACCCAGTAACTTGCTAAGGTAATAAGAGTAAATTTCCCCTTGAATCTGGTCTACGTTAAGTCTGTAACGAGCGCATGCTTTACTAGCGTCATGGAATGTCAATAAACGATTTTGCATGCGTCCACAGCCCTCTTCTATTTTAAGTATTTTCTCTTTTGTCACTTTCTTCTGCCATGTTTCATGGTCCTTCATGAAGAATCCGCAATGACAAGAATTTTCCACAGATGGTGCCCAAATTATGCTGTCGACTAAAACAGTGTCACTTTCAAACTTTTGGACGGTTTGATTTTGATTGTCAAGTGCTTGATGATTTATTTTAGACTTTTCGTCCTTTGTTTGGTGCAAAACAATTTCAACAGCTGATTTGTCTTTATCGTTGGTATTCTTACTTAGGTCACCGTCTCCCTGGTCCCCTATGTAAGAGTACTTTGTATGTTTAGACTTAATGACTGTATCATTGAAAATTAGTTTGTTTTGCACGGCAGCTACATACACTAGAGACTCTGGCTGGTTACTAGATATATGAATTACTGTTTCGGAATGACCAGATTTGTGTTTAATGCTCTCTTGAGCCTTATGGTTCTCATTAGTTAGACTAGACGAAAGTGGGCTATAATGGGCTTGAGCTGGGTGCTTTTCTATGGCCCCTGGCAAAAGTAGATAGGCCTTATCCTCGATTTCACTATTTGCTTGATTATCATTAGCTGTCGTTTCGGGTTCTGTCCAAGCATTACCAAAGGTTTGTAGGCTTCTCTGGAACCGAATACCTCCGAATGCATCTGGAATGAATGCTGCTGGTAAGGTCGAAGCAGGTAAATGTATCACAAGACCAAGAAGCAATCCGAATGTAAAACTAATTCCCATCATGAATGCAACAGTGAATGACTTCATCACATCGACGCTTTGATTTCACTCAATGATAGTCCATATTGACAATTAAATCCGGTATATGAATCAGAAGAAATAAATATCCAACTGAACGAAACTTAAGCACCCATTTTATATAGCATCACCTGTGGTTGCTATGGGAACCGACGAGTCATATTGTTATGCTGAATTTGTAATGAAGTTTAGAAAAACAGGAGAGCGGCAGAAAAGTACATTGCAACTATGTAAAAGTGCACGTGTTGTACATATTTATATAAATTCTGACATATACACGAGCATGTCAACTAATCTCTTGCAATTGGAGACGCCGATCATGTGACTGATGCAGTATGTAGATATACTTTTCAAAGAACAAATTTGTATCATTAAGACATGCGATAAACACTCAAATAATTAAACAGTTATTTCGGATCGTATACGTTATATTATACACTGTTCACGAATAAAAAAGACATCTCTTTAATTAATGCCAGTAACCATAAGCCCAGTATAATCTGTCATACACATAGCTAATGTTATACTCATGATCACCTTCGACTGGGACCCAGCTGAATCGCCCCAAGTTCCTTTCTTTTGCCATAAAAAAATAATTCCATCACTAGTCACTAAATTCCGGTGAATGTGAAGTATTTTGTCGGTCGGTTCTGGTTAATAATCACTTAGAAATCGTACATTCCAAATGTGTCCCGTTCTTCACTTTACTGTCACTCGCACTTTTGACTGGATTCCGTTCAAAATCTACAAAAGATAATAAGTTTATTTTGAACGAACTCATTCTCTCAACCCATGTCGGCAACTAGGTAAATACCGAACGTATGTGGCGAATATTCTGCTATCAGAGAGATCTACTGTTTATTTTGTGTGTGCATTCATTTATCATTGTCAACTTATCTTGATGAATTCAATCACTGCGCATGTGCAAATGCTCTGGGCGGGGCTTAGCCACTAAGCTTTTCTTACTTGACTGACTAATCGAACATATATGATTAGTAACCTAAGCGGGATCGTCGTTTAGATGTCATACAAAATGGGAACAAAAATGACTACAAAAGTATTATTCCGCAAGAGAAAACTAGTTTGTGATTGGATTCAATAGCACAATAAGATAATATTCACCGGACAATGCGGACCAGATAACGTAAAATGGTTGAATTGATTTTCCCTCCAGATATTATTTTTGCAGCTTTAGATTATTTTTGACCGGTCAGGAAATGTACTGATGGGTCTATGGTCGTAAAACATTATATAATAAAACTGAATTTGAAACAAAAACCTAATTTTTCTATTATAAGACTTTCAATACCCTCCCCGTCAGTTAATATGTTTGTGTCTTCTAGGTTAATCACCGACTTAATTTGCCAAAATATACCCCTATTTCTGTTTAAAATATAACATTTTAAAAAGATGTCACTGCAAATTATTGTTTTAAAGAAGAAACAAGAATGAGGTGAACCGATTTAAGTATATTGCAACTGTAGTCACCTAAACAGAGAGGAACATCAAATTAAAACACTCTGATAATAATATCCTGTCACTCTTCTTCTTCTTCTTCTTCTTCTTCTTCTTCTTCTTATTATTATTATTATTATTATTATTATTATTATTATTATTATTATTATTATTATTATTATTATTATTATTTTGTCGCTGTTGTTATTATTGTTATTATTATTATTAATACTATTATTATTATTATTATTATTATTATTATTATTATTATTATTATTATTATTATTAAGGACTGTAAATAAAACAGATTTGTTAAAATAGGCTGTAAACTAGAAAGTAGATAATTATATAATAAGGGCAGAAAAGTTAATCAAATGCAAACAGCTAAACATATAAATAAATAAATAAATAAATAAATAAATAAATAAATAAATAAATAAATAAATAAATAAAATAAATAAATAAACAAATAAATAAATAAATATGTGTACAAAATAAACAAAAAACAACTACTTAATAGCAGAATCAAACATATTGTGATTTCAAATATATTCATTTAACACGAGAGCAGACAAATGCAATGAACAGTAGCTGCATGAACGACGGAAAGACTACATATGTATGGCAAATATATCATTTTTGTTTGCAACACCAGATTTTAGATATCATCCCAATCAATGGTATGTCGAGTAACAGACCAAGACAAATCGTCATTTGTAAAAATATGACAATTTCAACTTTGTTTTCTTTACTTTTTTTTCCTGCACTTTTCTGTTGAAAGAAGCGTCAAACAAATTTCAACATATTCTAAAATAAAACTTTACATTTCCTTGGAAAGCATTAAGGAAAAAATATTTAGACCGATTTCCGAAAGTGATCTTTATTCCGAGAAGTCGTGGGTTGATAAACACAGTGACTGCTAACTATACCAAAGCATATTTAAGGCATGATCTAATGAATTTCCAGTGGCACTGAATTTTAGTTGACTTAGAAAACATCTTTTTGTACAATGAAACAAAAAAAAACCATTTAATTAGCAGTCTACATTTATGCTGAATTTTATAGAGAGTAGTAGAAATAGAATTTAACATACCTCTAAAACAAACACACAAATAACAAATGCCAGATGAAACTAAAGTGGAAACGGACGAAGGAACCTAATATGAGGAAGACTGAGAATAAATGGGGAAAAAAATGATAATGCTTAGAATGATGACGCTTTTAAAAAAAGGATGACGATGATGTAGGAAATGACGAAGTAGAGGTTATTATTGTTATTGGTATTTTTGTTATTATTGTTATTGCTATTATTATTGCTATTACAATTATTATTATTATTATTATTATTATTATTATTATTATTATTATTATTATTATTATTATTATTATCTTTTAATTCTCATCTCTCTTCTTCTTGATGGTTTTAGTGATGAAATAAACATATCCAATCATCACAATGACAACAGGACACTCATCACAATTACAAGACTACTGTCATCACAATGACATGACGACAATCATAACAATGACAAAACGACAGTCATCACAATGACAAAACGACAGTAATCACAATGAGAAAAACGACAGTATAGCATTACTTGCCTTAGAAAGAAATAGCCGCCACCAGAATTTTAACTACATCTGTTTGCCTACAAAATTCTTGATGTGATCTTATACTTTGATATAATTAACTTGATAGTGTTTATTCTTTTCGTACCTTTCTGAGATTTCCTAACTCAATAACCAGGCGGAATTTAATACTTATGCGTATATGAAACTATAAATGAACGGTCTTGATCCACAACAGTAAATATAAATCCGTGTCTTAGCATTTGCTCTGCTACCTGGTTTTCAATATCCCCATTCACTGTTGGATCTAAATAAATTGTCTCGTGTTTGTATACTCAGTACATGGTATCACCCCCACAACCACCCCAACCCTCCGCCATGTGTTAATGAGATACATATATGGGAGACTTTATTCCGTGGTCATTAGAAGTTAAAGAATAGGACGCGAAAGTCCAAATATGATGGATACAACATGAAAGACAAAATGTTCGCAAAGGAACAAAATATCATGCAATCTGTATGACAAACTGTACGCAAACACAAAAATATAATGCAATCTGTACAACATATTGTACGCAAAGGACCAAAATATCATGCAATCTGTATGACAAACTGTACGCAAACACAAAAATATAATGCAATCTGTACAACATATTGTACGCAAAGGACCAAAATATCATGCAATCTGTATGACAAACTGTACGCAAACACAAAAATATAATGCAATCTGTACAACATATTGTACGCAAAGGACCAAAATATCATGCAATCTGTATGACAAACTGTACGCAAACACAAAAATATAATGCAATCTGTACAACATATTGTACGCAAAGGACCAAAATATCATGCAATCTGTATGACAAATTGTACACGAACGACCAAAATATCGTTCATAAGGTATTAAAGAGAACGCATTTTTAATGTAAATGTTGCTTATCATAAATGATGTTGTCAAAGATACAAGATATTTTTGTTAACAAGTAACTAAAACATATCTCAATAAACTAAGTCATCTATTTAGGGTAAAAGCAAGATTGCTTACTCGATCTTCGGTTCAATCTATTTGGTCGTGTGACATCATCGGACATTGTATAGTAAAACGTACTAAAAGGAAACAAATACACTGATATGCACAGTTGAGGAAATACAAGAGATAGGACCTGAGATACTATGCTAGTTGAACCCTAAATCCTCCAGGGATAATATTGCAACATACTGTTTTGAAATATTATCAAAGATTTCCAAAGGTTAGTAATAAGCAAATAATGCCACGATGATCTGTATATGATTAATTCCAAAGAGTAGATGATTAATTCCAAAGAGTAGATGATTAATTTTAGCGAGCTAACATCAGAATGCAAGTCGTAAAGACTCAAATCCCGCTGAGATCATTAAAATACCAGGGTTGTCAATTTCCCACCGCAACGTTATGGAAGATCTTATATAAGTCCTTTTTCCTCGTTACTTTCATCAGTTCAGAAGGTGAGGGAAACGGAGGTTAAATCTCCACAGTTCTCCAATTAGGCATTGTCCAGACACGGTGAACAATGAAACAGAGAGGCCAACTAGACTGTTATCACCTTAAACCCCACTGTGCCTGTGTAGCAGAGGCGGAAAGCACTTCACTTTGCACTGGGCGTACACAAAAGATATCGTCAAGATAATTTCTAATTTACGAAATAAAGCAGCAAGAGATGTGGAATATTACTCACGAATAATATGGAATGAAAGCATGCCCTCTGGCATATGTTGGATAACTACGCCAATTTGGTCCTAATTTTCTATTTTAATTTAGACGAGCAATTTCAGGGGCAAAGGACAAGATTACGGCCCTTAAAAGAAGTCAACACACTTACTGGGTTACTTTATATTGTCTTCATTTCTCTAAACTTTGTATGAAATCCAATGCTTTAGTTATACGCTCAAATGCACCAATACCAGCTTTTCTGCGTTAGGTATTAGAGTTAGGATTAGGGTTTGGGGACCATAATTAGTTCTGGCCTAGGGAGAATTACTTCCGCTCTTTAACTTACTTCTGACAATGAAGTCACCTAAGTTCTTATTTCTGCAATAAGTGGTAACAAATTTATGGGAAAATACGGCGGGGAATATTTGCTGAATTTTGCTATACCCGTCTTTAATGAGTTTGACAACTTCTGTTGCTTTCGTGTTATATGCAGTGACAAACGGGATTAGCTTTTCAGATTCTTCATGTAAATTTAGGTCCCTGGGCCTTAATGATTTTAGTTTTTGTATCCAATAATATTCCTTTTTCGTTAGTTTTTCTTGATCCGCGGCAAATTCAATTGGCGTGATACAACAATCGTCCATCGAATGGTCTGAGGTATTATAATGGGTTAGAGACCGTTTTATTTGCCTTATGCGTGATATCAACTCTGTGTCTAGTGAGGATATCCCTTAATGTAAGACTGGTCTGTATTACATATTGTATGCCACATTTTTAACAGGCGATGAGGTATGTGACGTTTTTAGAATTGCATGAAAGATTTTGCTTAATATTAAATGTCTGATTAGTCTGCTGACTTTTAAAAATGTGTATTTCTTTGAAAAAAATGGACAAGTGCTGCAGCAGTGCTGGTTTTACTTTTGCTACTACGTGTAGTTTGATATCCAAATTGTATATTGTATTATTTTTAATTTGTCGGAGAAATCGCTTCGAATACCCTCGTGTTCTTAAAGCTCTAAACAGTGTGTTTGTAGCCCTCTGAAAATCTACATTCCTATAACAAATTCTGTCAAAATTAATAATTTGTGATTTTAGGATTCCTCTAAAGGTGTGCTTAGGGTGAAAAGAATATTTATGTAGTAACCAATGTATATCCGTGGACTTAAAGAATACCTAGTTACATATTAAGACTCAGATTACGCCGTGTTGCATTTTCTAGATTTTAATGGCATGCCACGAATTTGTTAGTTCACCAAAAGATGCGTATATTAATAAATTGAGTTACTGCCCTGTTGAATATTGTGCATAACGGAATCTTGTGAACTCGACAAATTTGCAGATTGTTATTATTATTATTATTATTTAATAATAATAATAATAATAATAATAATAATAATAATAATAATAATAATAATAATAATAATAATAATAATGTTTCAGTTATATCGCTACGATGTCTGCAGTGAGGCAGTTTATAGTGATGTCTAGCACTGGGGATGTCTAGCACTGGAGCATCATACAGCAGACATGAAACATGATGTCGCACCCAGTCACATTATCCTGACACTAGGCCGACCAGTCCTAACACTAACCTCTTAATGCTGAGCGCCAAGCGAGGCAGCTGTAAGTACCGATTTTGTAAGTCTTTGGTATGACTCGACCGGGGATCGAACCCACGACCCGGTGAACGCTCTAACCACTAGGCCACCGAAGCGGTCTCTTGCATGATGGAGATGAACCGTAAATAGTATAATAATATAATATTATCATACTACTTCTGGCTCGTATTCTTCTTCTTCTTTTTCTTCTTCTTCTTCTTCTTCTTCTTCTTCTTATTATTATTATTATTATTATTATTATTATTAGTGAGAATGTCGAGGACGAAGATGAGGACGACGACGAGGAGATAGAAGAATAATAATGGACAATAATAATGAGGTCAGAATCTTACCATGTGTACTCATTTTGGTTGGCCCATTCGTACTTTTATTTCAGACTCAAAGAGCAGTTTTCTTATAGACAGTTTTCTTATAGACAGTTTTCTTATAGACAGTTTTCGTTGATTATTCTTTCATAGGCTATTTCTTCCTTTTTCCTGTGGGGAAAAAAGAAATTAAATCAAATCTAAAAAATGTATTTGGAGTTTCCTTTTCAATGGATCTACATCATAGATCATTTCTGAGCGATTACACGATATTTACAGATCGATGATATAAGTACACGTATATGCACAATGACCTATCAATCAGGGGAGACAAGCTCTTTAACTAACATATTATGAATTACGTATCTTGTCTGGAAGCAAGATATGAAGGAATGTATTCTAATTCAGCGATGACAGGAAGCCACCTTGATAATCAGAGAGGTTAAGCATTGGCTTTAAGAGTCATGGTATTCTGGCTTTATTCGTAGGAGAGTAATCTATTCTTTGGTTGTCAAGGTCTCTGGCCTAATGCCGTCCGTGCAAAAGACCAGAAACTGACAACCTAGGAACGTGTTTTCGCTAAAAGTAAAAAAAAGTGTGATGTTATGTCGCGCAAGATGCCGGACTTAAGCTGTCTAATAAATTTCTGACCTAAAAGCGAATTAATGTGTTTCTTAAATGCAATTAGGAATCTGTTAAACAATATTCACTATTTGATTTATCATTATGAATATAACAACGGTATACGAAATGGCTTACCGATAGAAACTTGGTGACATTATTACCAATTATTGTGAAAAATTCAAAACTATTATCGAGGGTGTATTGTATCAATACACCCAGGGCCGTATTATTCATAAGACTGACTAGACTGAAGCCTAGGGGCCCACCAAGAGCAGGGGCCCATGCAACCTTTAGCCATGCAATGGCAATACTGAGTAATCGAAAATTCCACATTAAAAAAATTCTACTCCATTCCACAACAATTAGACTGCTGCTAAATTCCACCTTTTTAAATCAATTTTGGTAAGGTTTTATTAATTAAAAGAACGCGAAAGGTAGATGTCGAGGAGCCCAAAGAAGCTCGAAGCCTAGTGGCCCTGCCATTAGCGGGTGGATGTCGAGGGGCCCAAAGAAACTCGAAGCCTAGGGACCTTGCCATGGGTTAATACGGCACTGAATACACCAATATATCGCTGACTTTCTAAACATGTCTTCTATAAATCTCCGCTTTTGAAAATTCTGTTAGCATAATTTACAGATAAAAACTAATCGGAACACTTTGCATTGATATTAATCTTCATTTATCTAATACAATTATTTGTTAAATGCAGCAATCGTATTCGACCAAATGTTTTGGAAGCATCGTCGTTAACGAAAAAGTTTGAAACTACTTTAGGCAGGAATTTATTCGTTTCACTTTATGAAACAATACATATCTTTTCTATGTTATCACCGTATTTCTCTGCAGATAAGTGCCAGCTGATACCGCCTCTCCTTGTATCAGGCATCACTAATTTAATTGTTCGTTTTCGCTTAAAGGAAAACGCAACTTAGTCTTTAAAAGTTTCATTCAGAATGGTGATACGAAATACAAAATATGTAAATCATAAAAGACGATCTATCTGTTGATTACCAGCAGTACGTTGATTTTTACTTCTCCATCTTGGGGGCCCGGAGTTGCCAAGTGGTTTAATGTGCTCTCCGTTCCGTTACGGATCACTGCCATCTCACTTCTGCCTGCGTAGGTTCGAGTTTCATATTCGGCCAATGTGGATATGTGAGAAAGCTTGCCAGTAGCTTCTCGTAGGATAGTGTTTCTTTCCGGAGATTTCCCCGGGTTCTTCCTCCACCATTAATGCTAACTGCCATGTATAACCTATCGTGTGCTGAAAAATGGCGTTGAATTTGAATAATAAAACAATGAAATGTTAGCGGTTTTTAATACCAGAAACGACTGACTTTCTTCTCATTGTACCGGTTCATGAGATCTGAGGGAAATATTGTTAGTCTAATCCTGAGGAAAACATAACTAAACATTAAAAACAAGCGAAAATATTTCTGTAAGAAACGTAGATTGTTGAAGTTTTACGTGTAACCTTTAGTGATAACGCAATGTCATCTGTCGTTGTAACAGATACAATGTAACTATAATAAACCGCAATAAAGCTATCAAGTGCAGAATGAAGTTTTTGATACTACATATCAGAGTAAAGCTCGCTTTCAAGAACGCAACTGTCTTGTAAGTTATTTGTCAATCGGTGGCAGATCGTAACTGTCATACAAGATCGCGTTGCCTGTCAATCGTCGGCAAGATCGCAATTGCCTTTGAAGAATAAGCGCTGCCTGTTAATTGTCGGCACTTTATAAGTATCTGTTATAAAGTAACGTACGTTGATGTGTAAACAACATTTTTTAAAAAGCAACAGATAATGGATATTCCTCCATATTTAAAAATCATTTGCACTTACTAGAGTTGATTTGAAAATGAAACCACCGAAATATTTAGGAAGGATATTCCATCGTTTAAAGGACTGTACTGTAGAGTTATTGGACCTGACCATGTATTCCTATACTATTGTTTTTCTTTTTTCTAAAAGAAAGAAAATCACGATAATGTAAAATATGATCATTCAGGCATTTTGTGACTATACGAAGAAGAATGTTAAATAATTTGCCTATAGCACTATGGCAGCGTCGTAGCGTCCGCCCAAGCAACCCTAATCCTAATTCCCATAAACCAACCTTTATTTTGGGGAGGGTCCCCATAATTAAGTTTTGCGGGGTGGGTGGCTAGGGTGAGCAGAAGCGGCGTAAGGAGTTCCCGAGGCCAATTCCGACCATGACCGCACGGCGTCAGAGAATCGTTATCTCGATTGGTATGCTACTGCAAACACTTATTATGCCTGGACTAGATCGAAATTCGCAATTTGGCGCATGAATTTAGTTTTCTCATTATTCATTTTTTAAAAATCCTGTTTGTAGACAACGTTTTTTCCCTAATTTACCTGAGAATATAGTTCAAAAATGGAGCCTTGCGCGGTCGCCGAACTTGCCACCCCCAAACGCCCTTCATGAGGGTAAGACAAAATTTCCTGCAACGCCATTGAAATGTGGTGATTTTCCCAATTCTGATTTGTTCACTAGCACTCTAATTAAAACGTATCATATAGTACTTTTATAGTTTTATTTTCAGTCATTGGTTTTATCTTGAGTTTCACTTTGTAACTACAATGTTTACGTTTCAATTGCAAAATCACATCACTACGGGGTAGATTGAATATGAAAATAGTCGCATTAACAACAGTTTTGCCTCTACCACTACTATGACCAATATGAAATACATAAATCGTGTTTGTATCCCATCTTGTATAAACTGTGGTCGTTCTACTTGTCCAAAGTTTCATGCAGGTCTTTTTCATTACTGGATTCAACATTTCCATTAAAAAGAAGCCTGGTTAAGTTAAATTATGTATTCAATCGACATACTTTACTTTGTATTGCCTCTGTAAAAAAAAAAAAGGATCATATTTGACTTACAAGTTTAGTTTTAAAAAATCTGACATTGCTATCTCATTTCAACAGAAAGAGCTCGTCATTACCTTTAACAGAGCGGTTATTTGTAACATGCAAATGGAACTTATCATTATTGAAGTTTTAGATCTGTCAATCGTCGTGTATAGGCGTGTGTGTGTGCGTGCGTGCGTGTGCGTGTGTGTGTGCGTGCGTGCGTGTGCGTGTGTGTGTGTGTGCGTGCGTGCGTGTGCGTGTGTGACAGTCAGACAGACAAACAGAAAAAGTTTTTATAGTAGTAATTCGTATGTGAATAAGTGAGTTTACTGTATTTTTCAGTCTTAAATTATCTAATACACCATTCAGCAAATTAACAAACACGATACAAAAATGATATGTTCTGTATATGACCAGTTAAGGCAAAAATCAAATACAGCATTTGCATAACTGTGTGAGTTTCATATATAAATGAACTTTATTTCCATTTTCTTCAGTCGAATACGTTAAGAGAATTTCTACTGAGAAAAGAAGGTCTTTGGTGGATAGGATTCGAATTTTTTTGAAGAATTGATTTACCGCTACTGCAACTGTTGAGTACTTAAGCCTGCATATTTTGAAGAAAAAAATAAGAAAAGATATTTCGATAGAAATTGTATGCAAGACGTTAATACCTTCATAAATGTTATGAAAAACATGTACATATTAATCAGTATCAACAGCGAGATGTGCCGTTGCGACGTCACAGAAAGATAAAGGTTAAATCAGTTACGGAATACATGCAGACAGGACACGCAGTACTAATTCATCTCGGACAGTAAACATATGCAAACACCATGATATTAAAATTCAATAACTTGGAATTTATAAATGCTCATGATCAAACTTATACTTCTAAGTATAGATTCACCCTTGATGTAAGGTTAAGCATGAGGAAAAAAACATTAGCAGAGGCGTTTTTTTTTCTTCAAATAGAGATGCTAATTTCAGTTTTTCAAAAAGTAATGTAAAGTCAAGTCTGAGATTATTGTTCTTTAAAAAATACATTAGCAGGACATTGTTGCTTTTTTCAGTTACAAATTTGATAAGATCTCAAAAGATTCGTTTTCCAAATATTTTATGTTTTTCACATTGAACCAGGCAAGGCCTTTTACGCTTTTATATATATATATATATATATATATATATATATATATATATATATATATATATATATATATATATATATATATATATATATATATATATAATATTTTTTGATCATAAATTTTTAGACTGGTTTACATTTTTCTTTCAAGCAACAGAAATCTTATAATCTAATTGACCCCGTGCTATTTAGTTTGAGTCTAAACCTTAATTATCTAATTAGCCACAACTTTGCAAATTGGAAGGAAAGCTTAGAATTTAATAAGGAATAATATAATTACGTCAAGATTAAGGACCAGATGTTCAATTCAAAATAAAACATACTGACAAATTTTAACAACTGTACATAATTAGTATGTGTCTTTCGCTTTCAAATTTGTGTCGCATCCAAATATAAATCGAAAAGTTACATTTTACTATGGAAAGTTGAAAAGCTATCTGGATACTTAACATTATCAATCAACAGTTATCAACTGAGCTATAGATAATAATAATGGATAAAAAAGTATGTGATAAACATAATCTCACATACGTAATGATTTATTATTAAATTTACAAGACTCGTTTAATAAATTAATTAATAAATCCTGTATAGCACGTCAATATGTCACCTGATCAGAATAGTCCAGAAAAATAGCCATTGAGACTATTGAGAATATATCTAAACTATATAAAAGCTGAATTGAGATAAGTTTTCACTCAAATCAATTTAATTCCACGTTTCTAAATTTGAGATGAGTTTTCAGTCACCGTCAGTTTAGCTCGACGTTTCTGAATTTGAAAAGCGTTTTAACTCACCGTCAATTTAACTCGACTTTTCTGTATTTGAGACGAGTTTTCGTTAACAGTCATTTTAACTCGACGTTTCTGAATTTAAGATGAGTTTTTACTCTTATCACTTTAACTCGACGTTTCTGAATTAAAGATGAGGTTTCACTCACAGTCAATTTAATTCGACGTTTCTAAAAGTCATGTCTTTAAATAGTTGGTTGATACCGAATTTTAAGTTTAAACTCAACATCGAAGGTTGTATGACCTCCAGGCCATCTGAAATGTTTGCATCAATTTGGGATTTGTTCTTTTATGCTGAACCAAGGATACATCCGGTTCAGCTGGACATAATGATAGGACTCACAAGTATTCGGGCAGTCACTAAATATTTAGTACACATCTGACCCATCTGTACCTTAATCACCAGACGCGAAATAAATTGTCCGTCAACCACAACCGTCCAATCTGGATTAAATTATATGTCTTAAAGGGCATAGCACAAAACTGGGTAATTTAAACTGTTTTGTTTGTAGTTCTTCGGAAGAAGATTCACACATCCTCGAATGATTCATGTACTAAAGAAACCGCGCTCGTGTTATAAACAATCGTTTTGACAATGACTGCTAGGACAGTTAAAGAAACCTAACTACCGTCCATAGTATTATGTTACAATGTACAGTTTTGACGATGAATCTTAAAGTCATTTATATTGAGCCTAACTACTATGTATAGGTTATTGTAATCAATTCGAGAAGATGTATGTACGTTTGCATCTTGATACATTCATATTTACAGTAAACTTGAGTATATCTAATTCTCTCCCATTAGTCAGTTGCGAATAGAAACAAGTAAATTATGTGTTTAGTGGACTTTATGTTGTCTAATGTTCGCACAAAGCGGAATTTTAGTAAGAATTCCATGCAAAGTTTTATCAGTCACAAAATTAGTAAAGCAATGTCAAATTTACTAAGTTGTTTTGCAATGACTTTGTATTGACCGGCATTATTTCAAATACTGTATATTATAAATATTCCAGATGTACGTACTGAGGAATTAGATCCTTAGAGAAAGTGGAAACTTGGTCGTGAATGGAACTAAAGATGACTTAATGTTGGTACCAATAAAGATTTTGTATATCAATGCAATGTCTTGCAATGATATAATTTGCAAATGAAATGTAGACCAGGGAAGATAAACGAACGCTAACAGGTTTGAAGTAGAATTATTGTGTCTCGTGAAGAAGACTATCCACCGACCCATGTCCAACAATATAATGACTATCCATCAACCCATGTTTAACAATAGAATGAATATACATCAACCAATGTCTAACAATAGAATGACTATCCATCAACCCATGTCTAACAAAATAACGACAACCCATCAATGTCCAACAAAAAAGACTATCCATCACCCCATGTCTAACAATATAATGACTATATATCAATCCATGTCTAAGAACAGAATGTCTATCCATCAACCCATGTCTAACAATATAATGACAATCTATCAACCCATGTCTAACAATAGAATGACTATCCATCAACCCATGTCTAACAATAGAATGACAATCCATCAACCCATGTCTAACAATAGAATGACTATCCATCAACCCATGTCTAACATTATAATGAGAATCCATCAACCCATTTCTAACAAAATAATGACAATCCATCAACCCATGTCTAACAAAAAAACGACTATCCATCAACCCATTTCTAACAATAGAATGACAATCCATCAACCCATGTCTAAAAAAATAACGACTATCCATCAACCCATGTCTAAAAAAATAACGACTATCCATCAACCCATGTCTAACAATATCATGGCTATCTTTCAATCCATCTCTACCAATATAATGACTACCCATCAATCCATGTCGAACAAGATAAGAGTATTATCATATCAATGCATAATAGGATGAGAAAAGAGTTTTTGGCACCATGTTACAGGTTTTTTATAGCCCAAAGTTCGTAAAAAAGACCAAGTGGTAACTGGACGATAAAAACATGTCAGTTATTTCGACTATTAAACACACACACACACACACACACACACACACACACACACATATATATATATATATATATATATATATATATATATATATATATATATATATATATATATATATATATATATATATATATATATATATATAATGACTTGATTGTGGTATTTTTATGATGAATTCGATATTTTTTCATTTTTTTTCCAGAGCGATGTATGTCAATACAGTTGTGTAATTTATACAACACCGATTTTTCCTGAAACGACTCTTCCCATTAGCAGTATTTTAATGAGCGTTTATGACGACTCTTACTTTACACGAATCTCCAGTCCAGAATCCTTTCAAGTTCCCCATGACTATTTCCCACTGTGGATTAAAAAAAAAACAACTTTGCTTGTATCCGCGATTGTGGCCTGCCTGAGATCGCATGGAAGCCAGCATCTGGGGTTGACAAGTAGGAGAATCGTGGTAGTAGGTAAGCATGATCTCATAAACGCTCATTATGTTTCTATTCGGTGGAAGATTCCCTTCTCGACCCATTAGTTTTAAGATTTCCCATGATTACCTCTCGACAAATCGTCGCTGATATAATGTTCGCGGCTGGGTGACCAACAACTAGTGCTGGCCAGATAGTAATTGTTTTATCCAATCTCTATTTTCCATGGATTTCTTCATGGTCTTCAGTTAGCATGTCTTCTGTCAACCGTTTGTCTCCTTTTTGCTATCGCTGCTGCATAAAAGAGGTAAGTTACGGTTAACATTTGGATGAAATCACTTCGAGCATTAAGAGCTTACCCAATGCCTGTACAAGATTCTCGTCTATTGTTGATAATGTTTGATCAAGCGATGATGATATTAATTCCCCATTATGGACTCCGCACATCACTGGCTGAATACGTTAAATTTATGGGCTGTAGATCACTTTTTGTCGATACCAGATGTTTTATGGACTATGAGCTATAGATTACATATCTTTCTGGTTGATATCAGATTTTGTATTGACTTAATACAATCAGTTAATGGATGTAGACCGTTTGGCTGATACCAGACGGTTTTAGAGCATAGCAATATTTTAGAGTATTCCATATCAGAAAAAAAATCCAGTTGAGCTGCTTCAATATACACTTCCTTTCAAGAAATGAAACTAAGTATCTGTTGCATCCTACAATTATCTGTGACGGAAGGTCTACTTCCTGTTTTGGGACTGGGGATCGTATATATATTTATACATTTAAAAGGAATTTACTTCTTTGGGAAGTGGAGTTTCTCGCGCACGTTCTACATCGGCGGTTTTACATTTCTGCATCCACCGTTTCGAATTCGGCCATGGTATTTGTGTTATCTTCTATGGCCGCAGAGTAGATATCGACGAACTTCCGCCTAAGCACACTTGGCAGCTGCCTAGGGCCCCAATATCAAATGGGTTCCGGCCAGGAGTCGAAATGGTACACAATGAGGACACAAGTTTGTTGGTTGTTAAATTACCAAAAAGGGGACCCGACTTTGTTAACTGTCTAGGGGCCAGTTTGTCAATTGTGCTGAGACCACTTTGAGCGGTCAAAAGAACTTCCGAATGTCAATCCCGCATGTAACTGAATTTACTTTCTGGTGCCACCCATTCCGATTGGCGTCCCTATGATAGTTGCCATAACTGCAATTCCTGAACACACACGCACTTTCAATCAATTACATTTTTTCACTCAAACAGTTAACACTGTTATACGGTCGTATTAAATATCTTCCTGGGAACATTTCTGTCTCTGGCTTGCTTGCAGCCATCGATTAGGCACAGGCTTTGTGTCTTATTCATCGTTCTAGATTTTCTCCAAGAACTGTTACACGGAAAAGTGTGTCCGTGTTGAATAACAGTTTATATCTTTCTCTTAATTGAGTCAATGTTGGTCAACATAATCGAAAGAGAGTTTTATCGAGTGAATTTGACAGTCTATTCTACTTCATCGTTGCAGAAACAAAACACTTGTTTACTGATGTACTCTGCAACCGGACGTGTTCTTGTTCAAAATGCAGCGATTCCACCGTGGCGTGGAGATGGTATTGACTCATCAACTTGGTTTTAACCGTCGATTTTTATTTGGTTCTTAGTAAGATTATATTTGATTGACTGGTAATCGCTGTCCTCACGCACATATTATTCAACAAACGGCACAAAATCGATGTTGGCATTCAGCGGATCAAATACATTTATCATTAAAAATTGCAACATTGTCAACACACGGATATTCAGAATCTATAACATATATGCACGTATGAATTTGAAAGCAACCGATTTGGAAGGTTAAGTACGCGCTCGGAAATATGTTTACTCCTTCAAATTGAATTATTTCTCGTGCGACTAAGGGAGTCAGAAAACGTTTGTAGTAATGTCAATGTTGTTCATCCAAAGAGGTTTCATTTCCATTCCGTCCATGAGATAAATTTCGCTATTTAAAACGATATTATGTTGTTGAGACACCTGGCTTTGTCCTTGTCGCAGTATGGGTTATTGTTGGATTGTACGACCTTTCCTTAGACGACTACGAATATTTCATGCACACTGATGAAGTTAACGAGATCTATATTGAACCTAAATTTCTATTGGCCCTTCCTGGAATGATATCCTAGTCTTGCTCTGGTAATATTAGTAGCTTGTTAGTTTCCTTCATCTGGTCTGGGACATAGGCTGCAAGTATCTTCCGCCATCTAGGCAGGTCTTAAGCATTGGCTTGTGCCTCGCCCCAGGAATTTCCCATCTCTTCCAACTCGGCCATCACTGTCCTTTGATAGATTATTCACTTTTACGCTTAGCATTTGGTGTTCATCTGAGTGCTACCTTTGGTGTGCGTTATTGGTTCATCCTCATTACGTGTCCGAGCCATTTCATCATGCGCATCATCTTATCTCCACGGAAATGTTACTACAGTGGTTTTCATCCTATCCGTGCTTCACACTGGAACTTGCTTAGCGATCGGTGTCGCACGAAACCAGACCCGTGAAAACCGTTGTGTATCTTGTGAACAATCCACGAATAACCAAATACCATTGCCGGATTTAGCACAAATGAGACCCTGCGCTAGTAAAGTTATGAGGTCCATTACATCATCGTAAAAACATGTTTTGCCAAGAAAATGGACCCCCTGGCCAACGGGGCCATGTGCTTAAGTACACCTAAGCACAATGGTAAATTGGTACTGTCAAGGACATATGCACAATATGCCGCGTTAATAGGTTTCTCTTGTTAACTACACGCACAAATACTGTGGAAATTCAGCTGAGATGCAGACCTGATTGTGGGCTCGTCATCGGTCGATTAAAAATCTAAACATTAGCCGAATTGCAATAAAATGTCAACGACAGTGGTACAATTTTGAATGTCTTGGATACTCAAGCGGTGATTAAATTTGAGACAACCATGTGGACTTTCGTGGAAGAGATTGAATCATCGACGTGACTCTCAGTATTGCATTTGCAACGACACGTTGCATCGCAACAGTGATTTCACCTAAAACACGAATCATCTCAATGGGAAGCGCCTCAGAAGTCATTACTAGTGATATACGTCATCGATGTATTTAATGATTTCATATATTAACGTGCGAAACGTCTCAGGGTTCAAGATGTGGTCGGTAGGCGACCGCTGGGCATTCAATGTGGCCTCATTGATGACTTCTGGCGCGTTTTTGCAGGTAAACATCAACAACATGAGCGTTTCCAACCGATACACAAGTTCATGGACCTACGTTGGGTCTGCTGTTGCGCAATCAACAATAGACAAACGTTACACGCTTCGGATAACTTCAACAGTCTCTCAAAGAATTCTTCAAAGTGCGGTTTGTTCAATGCGTCTTCAAAATGTTGTCTAACATGTCTTTTTTTATGTGTTTCGAATAGATTATATTCCATTTCGTTGTTAAATCCATCCCACTTTGGGTCAGATGCCCTATGCTTTTCATAACGTTCAGCCGCTCATCGGAATGTTTCTTGTATGTTTTTTATTATTGCGTAATTTTACCAGTCCTTGTAGAACTTTCATGAGATCCTTATCGATCTCTTGGCGGTCTTGCTGGTTTAATAGTTCAGGCCGTGGTTTCTGTGACCTACCTTCGGTAGTTGTAGAGGAAGCGCCTTTGCTCTTTCGACGCCTTATTGGGCTGTCACATTCTGCCTTGCCAAGGATCTACTGGCTTTGACTGTCTTGACAATCGGACCAGGTTCTTCTTTTGTTTCAAACACCGCTATCACGGACTGAGCGGTTTCACGCGTCGGTTTGATCAGTCCTGAATGTCGACATTTTATCAATGTGTTTCTTCGAAAGAAGACATTGATAGCATACGTCTAATTTAGTGGAAGCTATAAACTTATCAAAATTGCTCATAATAAAACAGACAACAAATTAGGACCAATAAATCTCCCCTGTACCATAAAGATTTACTTCTATGTGAAAAGATTTGCAAGTAATTAAAATTAAAATATTACCTTAATTAGGATCGCCTAGTATTTCAAGACTTAAATAAAGCTTATATAATGTATTTCAGATATTATAAAGCCTGAAACTATTATTTACTTCCACGACATTTTTTATTAATATATGCTAATATATGCAGATGATTTTGTTTGTTGTTGTTTTCTTCTACATGCGTTGATTGCATAACATGAAAAATACTGTTCTCTGCCCGGTGACGATTTAAAGAAAAATTAATGTTGGGGGATTAAACTGTATACATTTTTCTTTAAATTACCAATGCTATGTGGAGTTAGCAATAACAGAAACCAGTGTTATTCTACGCATTCAAATTAGGTGTTCTACGTAACCAAATTATGTGGTCTACATAGCCTAAAGTAAGTATTACAAGGTCTCATAAACATTATACGTCAATAACAGGTGGAATAACACGTTTGTAAAGTCCCAATGTGTTACTTCAGTACGACACCTTGAGATCTCAATAATCAAATGGGTACCTGAAAATAAAAGAGTAAAGAATTCTTTATGCGTTTTATTACGCGAGTCTGTAATTATCATTTTACCAATGTTCATTCCCATGCCAAACAATTTACCTTAGGCGACACTCAATCACATCTGCCGTATGGCCTTTGAACCTGAATACTTTTATAGTAAGGCGAACTCGGAACGGAATGCATTGCGATGAAATAGATGTATCTAGTTTGAAAACAATAATTAAGACGATTGCCGAGAAAAACGAGGAAAAATATTACCAAAATCACAAATACAAAAAAAAAAAAAAAAAAAAAAAAAAAAAAAAAAAAATGATTCTTTTGAGTTCATATGCCAGAATATATATAGAAATCAATATTTGGACGATAATTAAAAGACAAATTGAAATCGTTCCCAGGATATGAAGTCATATTTTTTTTTTTATGTTTACAATGTTTTTGTTTACTTTATATCTATATTTTAACTTAGAGGTATGGAATTTGAAGTCTGAAATAAAGAATTCTTATCTTATCTTATTGTATCCTGATGAATTTTCATAGCTTATTTTGCACTAGAAAAAAATGGCTTATGTCAAATACAACTTTAGAAAGAAGTACATTGTAAAAGGGTGTGCTTAAGAAAGAGGTAAATTGGAAAGGTCGTGCTTAAGAAAGAGGTAAATTGGAACGGTTGTGCTTAAGAAAAACTAATACATGATTCACGTCAATGAATGATCTGATGATTTACGTCAATGAACGATCTGACTAAAAATAAAATATACGTTGTCATCTACAACTTGAGCATATGTATACGTATATGTCAACTCTGAAAACTTTGTTCGCACCTTGATTAAATGAACCTTTATTGATCCTGTGTAGTTTATTTAACGAAACCTTGAAAATCATTATCTTCACATTAAATTCACCTCCAAACTAGATTAGAGCTATTTGATCAGATGAATGGAGAACAAGTTTTAATGCTATATGGAATTTTTGGATTTTACCACGGGAATGGCTTATTTCTATTCATCACTCAGAAATAATACCCTAAGACTCTTTTGAAGGGAGGATATAGAAATTAAGCCCCTTTTATATCGCACTGAAATGTTTAAACAATATTAATATTGTCCGCAAGTGTGCTTAATATCTCAGGTCTCGGGTCATATATCGCGAATTCTCAGTGCTCGGGTCATATCTCGCGAACCTTCCCCGTGGTTAATACAGAGCTTAGAATATTTTCTGACACTGACTCTCCTGAGATTTTGTGGGCAAAGGATAAGGTTAAACAAAACTGCTATGAAGATAATCCGTTACTGTCATTTGACATCGACTGGAATGCATTCTGGTATTGATACGCCTTTGTGAAAATAGTGTTTTAACGCAATTTATTATGTAAGATGCGGTTATAAGTACTAATGTACTTCTTTTCGGCTGTTTATATATGGACAGTAAGCTAGTGAGAGTAATGTGTGTGTGTGTGTGTGTGTGTGTGTTTATATATATATATATATATATATATATATATATATATATATATATATATATATATATATATATATATATATATATAGACAGACAGGATAGATAGATAGATAGATAGATAGATAGATAGATAGATAGATAGATAGATAGATAGACAGACAGACAGACAGACAGACAGACAGACAGACAGACAGATAGATAGATAGATAGATAGATAGATAGATATTCTTTCATAGGAATCCGGAATAACTGTGTAGATAGATGATATATAATTACTATATCCTCATGCGAGTGTGTCTAGGACGTATAACACCGACTCAATTCCATCATTGTTTTGGTGTTGCATGCTTAGTCGTGATGGATTACAAGCATGGTGTCTGGGATTCAATTACCCACCCCTTGGCAAACGTTTACGACACTAGACTGGCTTTGATAACGTTTTTCCATATTTGCATGCATTGTGCGATGTGTAGGACCAAACAAAATATTTGAGGATATATGTATATAAATACTGTTTACTTGGTGCATGATCAGGGTACGTTTATCTATGCAGGTTCCGATCTTGTGTAGCGGAAAATCAGTTAAAGCTCATGAATTGGTTGTTTTGCATTTAATTAACTTTTGTAACGGTATGCCGTCGAAAAAAACTGACATGTAGTCTATTACAGGCGAATATTAACAGTATCGTATGAACATTTTGATAGTTTAAATAGTGAGTCTGGACCATCAACCTATCTATAAAAAAAAGTATTTTGGTGTCTATTTGATTTACAACATTATAACATTTCTTCAAAAAATACTGTGCAACGGAATTTACATTGATGATTTAAACAAATATCCAATTTTATTGCAACTTTTTCACTTCTTTATAAGCTAGACCAAACAATATATTATCTCACCTAAGTTACCTCATCGTTTTATGTAGTAGCGTCTAACATTTTGCGACATGCCATAAATTCTTCACCAGACCCAACTGTTCAGAATATATGTTACTTGAAACTAGATGCGAATATTAGATTATTTCATTGTATAGTTGCCTCTTTTCTCTCCAATTGTTTGTGTCCAACCTCTGCTTGGCAAACAATTTGATATTTTCCTTTTTTGTATGAACTGTAAAATACACAATTATTAGTTTCAAAACAACATAAATCTAGCCGTTTTCATGTTACTAAGTCATATAAACTACATGAATCACGAGTATCGTATAAGCTATACAAACAACGATTATCATATAAACTACACGAAACACGATGATAACATTGAGAACGATCAGCCACATATTATCGTTTACATCTTATGCAACTTAAAGCATTCGAATTCATACAACGTGCAAATAACGTATAAACTGCACGAAGCACGGTTATTATATAAACTACATGAATCACGAGTATCATATAAGTGATGCCCCAGTGCTAGGCATCGCAATAAACTGACACAATTCATTGTAACGATATGACGGAAAAATTGTTAAAGCTACGTCATATCATCATAACGAATGGTAAAAAGAGCTCAATTTCCGCGTCTAATTGCATCACCTTCCCCTCAACTATGTTCCAACGCTCCTATTCCTTCGTGCCTTGCCTTTCCGACTGCCTCGCCCTTCTTCCTAGATTTCGCTCTTTCCCAAATACTCCCTGGTCTAAATGTGATATAAATGTATAAGCTCGGCACATTGAACTTTAATACATTGATACTTCACAATGATTATCATCGTAGAAGAGAATGGATGATGTCAAGCCAATTAAAGAGTATACACGAACTAGTCTCTCTCTCTCTCTCTCTCTCTCTCTCTCTCTCTCTCTCTCTCTCTCTCTCTCTCTCTCTCTCTCTCTCTCTCTCTCTTTAGTAACACCTATGTCTCGTACTGTGTGAATTTAATGTTGGTGTTGCTGATAATTATTGTTTGAAAAAGTCTTTGAGTTGTGATCAGAATGGCCTCAGTTTTATCTTCATTCATCTGCAGCTTGTTAAATGTCATCCATAATTTCACATCAGAAATGCACTTCTCTACTCCTTGGATGGTAGCATCAAATTCAGTTGGGTTCCTAGACTTGTATATTTGCGTGCCATCAGCGTACAGTTGGTGAGACACTGGATGATGATCTATGACACTTGAGAGCGGCTGAGTGTATAGAATGATGGGAACAGGTCCAAGAGCAGACATCTGTGGAACACCACAACATATACCAACTGGACTGGAGCTTATTCCATTTGCAGATACAATTTGTGTCCTGTTGACTAAGTAAGACTTGGAGCACATAAGGATGTATTATGAATGCCAAATAGATGTTGGAGACGGTAAAGTATATCATTGTCTATTGTGTCTAATTGCGCAGACAAATCAAGGAGAGTGAGGATTGTAATCTTTCCACTATCCAAAGCAGAGAGAATGTCATTAACTACATCCAGGCGAGTAGTTTCAGTAATGTGGCAAGGGTGATATGCAGACTGTTGCTAAAAGGACTGTTTGAATTCAGATGAGATACAAGTTGGTTTAGAACAACTTTTGCTAAGATTTTTATATCAACGGGAGATTAGAAACTGGGCTGTAGTTCTTTAAATCGTTATGGTCGAGTGGTGGTTTCTTCAGAAGAGTCTTTACAATGGCTATTTTGAAAAATGTTGGGAATTCCCCAGATATGAGAGAGAGAGAGAGAGAGAGAGAGAGAGAGAGAGAGAGAGAGAGAGAGAGAGAGAGAGAGAGAGAGAGAGAGAGATTAAATATGAAGTACCATGCAGATCATGTCTATGATCTATCGAAATAACGACATAAAAACGTTTAGTACATAATTTCATTTGAAAAAGTCGAATACTGGGATTCTTCGACAGGTATGGAGAAAGGGATTTTAATTTGAGAAGAATGTAACTTTCTATTCTAATTAAAGCTGAAAGTGAACTTGAAAGTCCATTTGGAAAACCGTCTGGAAGTCTACTTGGAAGACCGCCTGGAAGTCCACTTGGAAGACCGTCTGAAAGTCTATTTGGAAGTTAACTTTCAGCTTTAAGTAGGATATATATATGTATCTTTATTTATCGTAAAGAAGACTGCATTTTACAGACGTATTGCTAATGTTAAAGTCATCAGCTAATATATCATAATAAATATTTGATTTAGAACATAGCACGCAAGCACAATAAACCCAAAACATTGTTAATTCTGATGTGATCATTCTCTAAATATTATAACGTATTTGATCTGGCTTCATGGGTGGATGTCAGTTTTGCTGGAATATAGCAGAATTAATGCCTGTATATATCACTATTCAAACAGATACCACTTAAATAATAACTCGTTTGAGTCTCAAATACTCGAACTGTTTCCATTCTGAGTCTCAAATACTCGAACTGTTTCCATTCTGAGTCTCAAATACTCGAACTGTTTCCAGTCTGAGTCTCAAATACTCGAACTGTTTCCAGTCTATAATACTTGGTTATAGAATGACAGATGAAACTTACCTGTTATCTTTTAGGTGTTAATTCTGTGGATATCAAGCTATATTTTAGAGTTGATAATTCGGCGGACGACAGGCCATTATCATACATGCATTGCAAAAGAAGCATATGCACAATTAAATCTAATTTATGAAATTATATAATTTCATATTTAATGGACGTTTTATAGCTGCCATAATGATAAATCTTATTGTAATGTTAGACATACAATATACCGGATAGTATTTCAGGTAGAAATAGCTTTCTAAAGTATGGGTCTGCATAGTTAAAATACAAAAAAATGGAATAAAATTAAAATACAAATAAAATGGAATAAAATTAAAATACAAATAAAATGGAATAAAATTAAAATACAAATAAAATGAAATACAATTAAAATACAAATAAAATGGAATAAAATTAAAATACAAATAAAATGGAATAAAATTAAAATACAAATAAAATGGAATAAAATTAAAATACAAATAAAATGGACATGTTATGTTAGTTGTATCATCAATACATAATTTTTCCATTTTCAAGTATCAGAAAATATGATTTCCCATGAAAAGGTGTACAATATTTTATGTTAGGAAACGATGTTTACCTCAGTGAACAAGTATATATTATTTAAATAATTTATAATAAGTATCAGGTTTAATTTATCGGAAAATCAGTTGCAAAGTGATGTAAAAATGTTTAATGCCAGTCAGAAAACAGCTACCTTTTAATAAAATGACACAACGCTTTCTTTGAAATATATTTACTGGCAAAATGCGAAAGAACTTTGATAATTTGCCAGTTAATACTGCTTCCGTTATCATTAATATTCAGACTTAGTATAACAACTACATACATGCAAAGACTCAGCTTTCATCAGTAAAAGGAGAAAAGGAATTTCAGACACCATTTTAAGAAGAAGAAAAAACATTAATGCAGAATGTATACATTCAGACAGTTTGACAGACGGAATGACAAGAACTGTTTTAAGAATATCTGATGCGACTGTTTGGTTTTAAAAAAATACATGTTATGGATATATATTACAATTATATTAAAGTTAGAACTCCACTGACTTACTATAATTTTTACTTTTATCAACCAACCAGATGAGTTCATAAATGTTCATGCATTTGCATTGGATAATTCAAAGGTCACCCGAATATGACCCATACGTTGTCTCTGTCAGACCTTTACGTTGGACAGTGGAGCTCTGATTATAATCAGATTGATTACAATGCTAATATTTAAAGAGTAATCATGTAACTTGAATTTACAGTTTGAATGCATCAAAATGCCCGAAGTTCAGTGTTTACTGAATATACTCTCCTACATTAAGGATTTAAAAATATATTAGCCTAATCACAGACAATGAAGTAAAAAGAACTATTTACAAATATGTTAATCTGCCGCAGTATAATTTCAGTATGTGATCATTCCAGTGTATATTTGCACTCCTCGCTATTGATGAGCACTAAGAAAAAGAAAACAACATTATACAAGAGGTATTTAGTATGGGATTTCATTTATTTTGTTTTGCACTCGCTAGAAGAGATTACAAAATTACGTACAAAAAATATTTTTGTAATATATTTGGAGTATGTGGATTTGATAGCGCCCCGTTTTAAGCAATTCTTAGATTTATTTGTGTGATTTTTGCGATTCGGTGCCTTGGAAATATTCCTAGCCCGAAATAATTAGCCAGTTATTAGAAGCATACGTCACGGAGTCGAGTGTTAGTGAGTTTGTACGATGCCATGGTTCGTTATTAGTGAATTCAGGTCTAAACCGAATGACTGTTCCTGTGTAACATAGTCCATATTAAAATCTAGTGGTGTACAATAGTGGTGTGGCTGGGATGGCAGTATCTACGGTAGGAAACCTGTAAATTACACAATGAAATCAATAATTAGGGACTTGGTAGATACCATTTATGTGTCCATAGTGAAAAATAAGTATAGTTATATTAGCGTAATACGCCGGTAAAAGCGTATATTGACTGGCCTAGTGTGGCGGAGTTAAATAGTACCCAGTGAGAAATGGGATACTAGTGTATTTTCTATGGCATAACCGGCTGGTGGTACGGAAATCTGAAGATGGTGAATAAAACCATGATTGATGGACTTTAGGAAAGTTGTTTTATCTGTAGTCTCGAATTGATTATAGTAAAATTTAGTATATAAAACTAGATACGTCTGACTTTCCAATTTACAACTCAGATTGTTTGGAAGTCTTATGAAATTTGGAGAAAACATATGACTTCCAGCGGGATTAGCGCCAGGGTTTGACACCGCTCGGTCAAGTATTGTCACTGTGCGTGTAACATTATCTTATGTGCGATTCTTTTTTGTTTTTTGTTTTATTCAAACAGTATTAGCTGTGGCGTTCAAAATTACGAATGTTAAGCCAAAACACGATTAGCCTACTCAGTAAATCCTTACTGATTTTGACTTGTCACGAGGGGGTCTTGTCGCACTTGTGGCTAACGTATTTCTGACAATACACTAGAACTTGGGAGTTATGAGTATCTCGGTACATTCCAACAATCATAGTATCTCTATCTTCTTATCCAGCACTTGTCACACAATTTCATGTATATCGCAGTATATTGTATACAGTATATACTAGCTTATGAGTTGAGCCTAGCTGCAACCATCCAGATCTGCCGTAGCATTATGTGCAGGATGACTTGGATATATGCAGTTTATTTGGAGTAATGAGCACATCAAGCAACATACCCTGATTGGCGGGTGTAATATACGACGGAATGATCATGGTCTACGGTGTTTGCAGTTGGTATATAGGGTACATTATATAGCTGTACTAACTGAACCTAAGCTGGAATTTTTAGCAATGGATGCATTTCTGGTATATATATATATATATATATATATATATATATATATATATATATATATATATATATATATATATATATATATATATATATATATATATATATATATATATATATATATATATATATATATATATATATACATATATATATATACATATATATATATATATATATATATATATATACATATATATATATGTATATATATATGTATATATATATATATATATATATATATATATATATATATATATATATATATATATATATATGTATATATATATATGTATATATATATATGTATATATATATATATATATATATATATATATATATATATATATATATATATATATATATATATATTATAGACTTGTGCAGATACTCGCACATTTTACTTTTATCCACGTAAGCATCTGAAAAACATTGTCAACATTTGCCATTTTAATTGCCATTTTAATTGCACAATCTTTTATGCAAAGTTATATTTCTTCTGATTTACACCGTCACAGATAAACGGTTGCCTATGATGGTGTCAGATTCCATCTTTTCTCATTGTTAATCAGTATTATAAAACATGTTTATGTGCCAATGGAAAACAAAATCAGGCAACCTACATTGTGAAATTCATGATCTGAATACTGAATAGAGATTACATAGAATGCTATAAGAATCTAATATCCGTACAATGACCATCTATCTATTACCGCTAACGTTTCCCATTTTTATTTTATATAAGCACTGTATTTTTCTTTTAAATTAAATAAAATCTTTTATAAATCATACAAATTTGAATAATTTCTATTGAATCTAAATTTTAAAAACTAAACATACTGTTTTGCATTTCGAATTAGTCAAGTAATTGACATTGGTTTTGCTTTAATTCCAAAGATAATATTTATTTGAATGAATTTTAGGCTAGCTGTGTGACTACGTCTACTTGAAATCCTTTGCCAATTATCAGTAAAAGAATATGTGACAGTGCCAAATATTATTATTATTGTCAAAAAGCGTAACATACAAAAGGAAAAGAGCTCATTTGAAATAATTCAAAATTCGTTTTAGTAAATATATTTGTAGCTAAGACTGTATGCAATAATTAAAGCTGAGACTATGTAAAAAAATTAATTTGGTAGATTTTATAGGGTATCAAAAAACATTGCTTTCCCTCGTTATCTTCTAAATTGATACATTGAGAATTCCATTTCGTTTGTACATTGATATTTCATTGTTTAAAAACGACTTTTCATTTATACTTTTATCGCCTTTTCATTTCTTATAATGGAATACACAACACCATGTATTAAAGGTTGCCGTAGATGAAAATGAGTTTATTTTAAATCATCTAATTTTAACATTGAATCATCCATTTAGTTCCAAATATGCTTTAAAATCTCTTTGCAAAAATAATAAAATCCTCTTAGACACTTGGACATTCTCCATTTCGACTCGTGAGACAATTTGCTTCTTGAACAACGTTAGTTGTTTCAAAGCATTTCCAAATTAAGATAATCAGCCATATTTTATCTCCTTCATTATAATCTTTCTAATCAATGTTTCGTTAATTTTTTTGCATTTGATCCCTCAAAATACAAAGTTTGCTTAAGAATGTATTTAGTACACTAACAATATGTTAAGATGAATTTGAGAATAACAGTAAAAGATTATTAATTGTAACTGTTTATCATCGATATCATTCCAAATCTCTTCTTCCACAGAATGAGGATGCTTTAAATTTCCTTAATTTAAAACGGATAATTAAGAGCTGCATTTTTAAAAATTCTTTAAAATCTTTACATAGCAAACTTTTGTTTGTTTGTTTGATTAGGATTTTTAACGTAGCTTTAACAATTTTTCAGTCATATCGCTACGATGTCTGCTGTGAGGCAGTTTACAGTGATGTCTAGCACTGAATTCAAATGCTTTTTCAAAATCAGTCCAAAGAAGCAGTGCTGGAATATGATGATTTTCGTGTAAAACATTAAATCCTAGAAGTTTCCGGTGTTTTCTCCTTTAAAAAACCATGTATCGTACTTATCTACAATTGTCTTTAAACTTACAACGGCCGGATGGGAAAGCTATAATATATCAATATTTGAACTATGTCAGTGGATGATGTTTCAAATGACTAGGTACAAAGAGATAAACGTCTACGCCGCCATGTGAGAGCATTGTGGGTAGTCTCCAGAGTGTCGACAATACGGAATGAGATATCCCTATTTTTTATTTTTTTAATTTAAGTTTAGTAATGTTTGGCACGGTCAACATATTACCAGTTCGTGCATCTTTCTCTGACACATGTCAAGTATAATCTTTGATTATTTCATCAAGATGACATGGCTGAAATTTTAAATTCGCTATATTTAAATGTGCATATACATTATTTCGCCGATGAAATCTAAGAAATGTTGGCTCCATGAAACAAAATTCACATGCAATTTAACGAAGTTTTAGATTCAAGAAAGGTTCAGATTTTACATTAATCTTTTAATCAGAATTTAACTTTATTTGCTCACATTCAGAGTTACATATTTAGGCATGGGAAATAAATATCTGGTTCACACCAAAAAAGACAAAGGTAACTATGAGACCATTTGCACAGTATATACGTACTAGGGTCTGTCTGTCTGTCTGTCTGTCTGTCTGTCTGTCTGTCTCTGTCTCTCTCTCTCTCTCTCTCTCTCTCTCTCTCTCTCTCTCTCTCTATATATATATATATATATATATATATATATATATATATATATATATATATATATATACTAGTATATCAAACAAACACACAAACACTTATACATACACCATTTATGAGATATTATAAAAGATCGAGTTGTAAAGGAAGTAGACTCATACATTTATACATGAATTCCACTTTTGCCACATACACTCCATGACGTTTCAGTGATCAATGGCATACTTGAACTTTAAAGTTTAAATGCTATTCTTCCAACCTTTTAGTGATATTTAGAATTAATAATAAAGAACATATTTAATTTCACTAGTCTTAACGTATGCTTATAATGCTACTAGTGCTATTAACAATGACATCTCATCAAATCAGTATGACATCAACTAAATTATTATGACGTTATCATGACGTAATACTAACCACGAACATGAGGGTACTTCCCATTTGTAACGTCCTATTCCCTTTTCGGTGCGAGTTGAATAACTTCGACTATCTGAGACTCGAAGATTAGAGGTTGTTTTGAACGAGGAAGTATATTTGGGAAAGGAATAAAAGGGGAAAATCCTGAGAAAAATCACTGATCTACAGAATGTCACTTTAATATTTTCGCACATACCTACGTTGGATGAGCTTCTAGACTTGAGCCCAGGCCGAATCAAACTGTTAGAGATCTGTAAAGACTAGTGCCTTCGACCACTCGGCCACCATAGGCCCTTTTACCACTTTGCCCCTTTGGGACCTGGGCTGAGAGGTAATCATAGTGATACTTCCCGACTTAATACGTGTTTTAGAGAACGAATATCAACCTAGATACGCGAAAAACAGATTCTTGTACAATAATGGGTGTTGAAAATAACAGTTGACAACGTTCCAATAATCAGTGATATAACTGCACCTTTAATATTCAATGTTATGTTTGCAACTTTGTAGTGAAAATAAAATTCAATAACTTATTGTGTTGAATAGGGTAAAATTATATTGGTTACGTTGCTATTAGTGATCACATGTCACATCAGGCACGAGCCCAAGTCAGTTCAAAATGACTATTACTTCCATCTGATGTAATGTTGTCTGTTCTCCCCCACCCCCCCTTTCTTAAAGTAGGTTATCTTCGTAACAGTAGTTACGATGTAACTGTTAGTCATAAACTGCCACCTATTGGTGAGAAGCGTACACTTGTACTAACTTTATCGCGCTCAGTTTACATAGCATGTTATCTTTAATGTATGGTATCTTAAATGCAGAATATTAAGATTTTATCCAGAGGCGTATTTGCACAGTTGCATATTTGCTCAAAAATTCGACATACAACCTATTTCAAAGCCCATTTTGGCGCCCTCACTAGTCTGGCGCTCGGGGACATCTGTCCCCTTCTGCCCCCCACCCCACCAACCCAGCAACGCTTCTGATTTTATCTGGTACGTAGAAGGAAATAGGTAATTAATCCTTTCCAAATTATAAAAAAAATTTGCCATAGAAAAGCATATTGAGGCCAAGGGCTAACGCATGTCTATCAGACACATATCATTTTACAAGACTGTCTGAACACGAGATTCGAGAAAAAAACGCAACTGAAAGTTTTGGTAGTAAACTATGAGCCTCAGAGCCAATAATCCAAGTTGACTAAACAGTATGTTTTTTTCCCCTGCTGTGTAAATGGAGTGTCACGCAACGTGCTTTTAAATATCCCCGTATAACTGTGTAAAAACAATGTTAGGCTAGCGATAGAAAAAAACACTGCATGATACAAGTCATTACTGATTTTCCTCAATCAGTGAGATACAAGTGACCGGCATACGTATGTTGAAATTTAGCTGATAATATAAAGGGTAATAAATACAAACAAACATACATACATACATACATACATACATACATACATACATACATACATACATACATACATACATACATACATACATACATACATACATACATACATACAGACAGACAGACAGACAGACAGACAGACAGACAGACATAATCTTAATTACAGCTCAATCATTTGTTGACATAATTCTAAGACGGGAGATTTTTGGGGATGAAAGAATTAGGAAAACTGGCTAGTACTCATAAAATGACAATGCATGGGTTTCCAACCAAGTACTAAACTCTCTCCAATCAAGTACGACACTATCTCCAACTATGTACAACACTAGGATTCTAAACCTATATTTCATACCAAACACAGATGTGTGGGATATCTACTATCAGTTGAAATATGTCTTCAGGCATCTGTAACATTTAACGAAATTTTAGTTGCTATATTTCCTGCATTATATATGAACTGACTTACATTATTCTGCTTCTTCACAAGCAAATATAGACGTTTCATTTCTGACACAAACCCGGTTTTTTTAATAAAAAAAATGGTGACAACGACGAATAGTATGGTGATGATGATAATCATTAAAACAGATCCATGTCCCTCAGATAGTTCAGTAAGTATTGTGAAGTCAGACCGTCTCTCTTACCATTTAAGAAATGAATGCCAAAATGAAAAGATAAGTTATACCTCTGAAATTTACTTTTTACTAATTCAGTTACTGTATGTCTAAATTTCGGCACCTTGAGTATAAACCATTAGGAACCGGACTGAGTTTGAGAACTCAGGTACAAACAGGTATACAGTTCCACTGCAATTAAACTGTCTCAGATGAGATAAACAGGAAATGAATTCATATACATGAATAGATTAATTAAAGCCTAAGTCACACATCATCGTGTCTAAACACATTTTTAAAAAAAAGCCTACTTTTTTCACGACGATGATGATTTTTTACGTGGCAGCATTATTTGATCCATTACTCACGTGTTTTTTTTTTGTTTTTTTTGGGGGGGGGGGAGGTTTGGGTTGGTTCTTAGAGATAGACAGTGAAATAAACTGTTAATTTTCGACAATCGATTGAGATAAATCAATTAATTCACAAGCTGATACCATATTTGGTAAAAGACAAAGATAAAATTGTATGTTGTTACGCATTAGCTGTTGAATGAAATGCAATTTGTATGAGCATGCATTTTCCCTAAAACAGAAATAAATTCATAGTATTAAGGTATTAAGATACGAAACTGTGGTACAAATAATTATTAAAATGCTGATTAAGATACGAAACTGTGGTACAAATAATTATTAAAATGCTGATTAAGATACGAAACTGTGGTACAAATAATTATTAAAATGCTGATGATTATGCTCAAAGAAAGAACTCACTTTTACAGGAAATTCCTTTAAATCCTATGTTGCATCTAGGTTAATTAATACTATGTATCTAATATTATTTGGGATAGCTAAAACATTTATAACAAAAATTTCCTGAGTTCATGTTATGCTATCCACATATATTTTAATGTATTTTGGAAATCCAAATAATACGAGGATAACTTACTGCATTAAGAGTGGAATAACTCGACACTCGTTGCTCTGAAGCCGTGGGTTTACAATAAAACCAGAATGGAAATTAATGACATGTCACGGAAGAGATCAAGAAAGAGGAAAATACTTATTCAGGTCACCAGGCACTGAAGTATGATCCCTGAATATGCATCCGTGTAATCAGATGGTAAATCTTTGGGTGACACGCATATGTATTGTATAAAACTTTATTTTCTTGTTTTACTATCAAAATCTAACTATGAAGTTTTCAAGATCGCAAAGGTCGTATTTCATAGTAGTTAATAACTGAATAAAACATGAGAAATGAAACATCATCGAAGAAGTCTTTCCACATATTTATGTTTACTATTCTTTTGGCTGGTGCTTCTTGTGTGTGGCATCAGCAGATATACATTGTATACGTAGTTTAAGCGCAATCTGTCTTGAACGAAGAATAAATTACAAGGATCACTCGCTTAATTTCGTATTTGACATACATTTTTCATCATCCGCATATTGGCACTATGCTAGTATTGTCTCCTTTCTGGACTAATCTTTCTCTCCTCATTCGCTTTCAATCTGATTCCTCACAGGTGACTATATTTGACTTATTTTCAAAATCGATACTTATTTTTTTCTCCAAATATCGGTACAATTAAGAATTAAATATCGGCTCACATTAAGAATTGTTTTGTTGTTAAAATGTTCATCACATGGTCAATCGGAGAAAATGTATTGCCTATATGACATATCAAATAGCGTGTTTATGAGGTGGAATGTGTTCAGTCGGCTGTCATTTTGGCTGTCATGGTTGCAAAGGTAAATCACGTTGCATGGTAAGCAAATCAAAGATGCATATGCACACGATGTCGGGGTGGGATGAGATGGGATGGGGTGTGGTTGGGTTAACTTTAACCATTTATGAGAATGTTATTTTAATGATGCTTAAAACCGTTGTCGATGCTAGAAAGCCATCTGTCAGTCTCCCAGCAGAATGTTAGTTGCTATTTATATTGAATATACAAGTACACACTTTTTTTTACGAACGTTAAAATATGATAACAAGAAACCATAGTTGAAAAATTTAGATGTATTTTACAAAAAGAAAACGATTAGAAGCCAAACAGAACAGGAAAATGTCGCATTTTAAATACAATATTGTAAGACATTAAGCTTTCAACGTGCCTTTTTTTGTGACAATTATACTTGATTATAGGCACATAAAAAACCGCTTCATTTTAAAAATAAGATTTACTACTCTAGAGTGGGACTCATTGTACACAAGATAGATAATAAAAACTATGCAAACCATGTTTGAAATCAATTGCCAGTTGCATGGTTGAAAGTGACTTTCTGGTTGCATAGAAACGGAATTTGACACGAGTCGCCAGTAGCATGGAAACTGATTTCGAAACTATTGCCGGTGGCATGGTTTGTTTGTCTGTTTGATTGATTAGGATTTTTAACGTAGCTTTAACAATTTGTCAGTCATATCACTAGGATGCCTGCAGTGAGGCAGTTTATAGTGATGTCTAGCACTAGGGCATCATGCCGCATACAGGTAGCATAAAGTCCCACCCAATCACATTATCCTTACACCAGGCCGACCAGTCCTAACACTAACCTCTCCATTCTGACTCTTCTGAGCGTCAAGCGAGGCAGCTGTTAGTACCATTTTTGTAAGTGTTTGGTATGACTCTGCCGGGGATCGAACCCACGACCTCGCGCTTCCGCGGCTGACGCTCTAACCACTAGGCCATCGGAGCGGTTAAACCGGTTAGATGGATTTTGGAGTTTAAAATGAATTGCAAGTTTCATGACACAGATTTTAAAATGAATTGCCAGTTTCATGACAGATTTTAAAATGAACTGCAAATTTCATGACAGATTTAAAATGAATTGCAAGTTTTAAGACAGATATCAAAATGAATTGCCAGTTTCATGACACTGATTTTAAAATGAATTGCAAATTTCATGACAGATTTTAAAATGAATTTCAAGTTTCATGGAGATTAAACACCACAATAAGTTTATATCAGTACTAGTTGCTGACGAAAATACACATATTAATATTGATGCGATCAAGAAGAAGAAGAAGAAGAAAAAAAAAAAAGAAGATTATTATTATTATTATTATTATTATTATTATTATTATTATTATTACGAAGACAAGAACAACAACGACGACGATAATGATGATGATGACGGGAAAAAATCCGTAATCACTTACCATGATACCTCAAAACTAAATCCGTTTCCCTCTGTATGCTACATTCCATCTACTTTAGAGCGGTCGTAGCTATATGAAAAGTTGGGACTGATTAATGTTGAAATCCTTATTTGCTTTGGCTTATCTTTTGTATTTGTAACACAGTCAACCCAAAGCAGTAACACGCTTATAATGGTGTATCCACCTGAATTTCGCGTTTATCATTATGTTTAAGCTTCCACTGACTCTACCTGATATGATCACACAATAGCGCGGATAAAGTTTCCATGTTAAAGAATTCCGAAATAAATTATACTCCAAAAGAAAGGGCATGCCTTGGCTTTTTAATTTCTCATTGATTATGTGGGATAACCGGGCTGACATGCACGTGCATATATCAGGGTACTACTCATGTGTGGGTTATCATATAGAACATTTGATATGAACTCGGTCGTGGCGTGGACCAGCGTCTACGTCATCTGTATGGTTAGCAACAAACCGAGGTGTAATAATTTTAATTGCTGGGGCTTATCGCCTTTATTCAATATGAATATGGTTTGCTTTCAACAGTTTGGCCTTCGTGCGTAATGGGAATGATTAAGGGATATTTAAAATCTAAACATTGATGTATGTATTGATAGTGTAAACAAGATATAGTAAAACTCACAGAAGAAGAAGAAGAAGAAGAAGAAGAAGAAGAAGAAGAAGAAGAAGAAGAAGAAGAAGAAGAAGAAAAAGAAAAAGAAGAAGGAACATTTAAATCACCTAATTTAATTTTACTTTCTAGACTTTTTCCTTGCATCCTATTTCCAGCGAAGGCTCTTAAGAAGACTATATAAAGTTTTTTTTTTTTTATCTCATTCCACTTGGATGATCGATTTCAAGAAAAAATTGCAATTGGAATGAAAATAAATTTTAAATATGCCACTTTCAGTTAAGTAATTTCAAATATAATTTAAAAGTGTTTAATTCGTATAATGTAGTAGGGTTGTTGAGTAATTTATAATTTTGCTCCAAGTCCGGTTATCGTTCTATATGTAGCGAACGATCATCCATTAGATGTACTTCTTATAGACTTAAAACATTTAAAAAAAATAATCAAAAAATAATTTGACTAATTCACATGATATTGCAGTCTCCAAATTACTTGTTTTATTACTTTCTTCTCAACGTTATAAATCTTTTTAGTAACGGTCAGCTTAGTGTCACAATTTCATTCAATATATTTTGTTCTTACCATTGTTGTTAAATTAGAACTGTTTTTCGAATCGCCTTTATTGTAGATGTATTATGACTCTTTTTTTAAATAAAGTAATATAGTAGAGCTAAAACCAACGCCTTGTATAAAATTAAACAAAAGTCTATCTTCCCTATAGTTTTGTTATCTCAAGATAATTCATTTTTTTCAACCAATATAATGGCTATAAATATCTTGTTTTTTTTTTTTTGCTGTTGTTGTTGCTATAAATCAGACCATGTGAAATTTTCAAGCTTTTTGATACACGTGAGTTATTTTTCCAACAAATCGCTGTCTCCCTCACCTGAAAATTAAATGATCGGTCCCTAACAGCATTCAAGGAGATAAAGAAATTCATCGGACACACATCCTAGCCAGCAAAATTGGCATAATATCTCATGTCTAGGTATATTTCTCAAAAGACAAACAATAAATGTATGTTCGAAATGCCTTGGCTTTTGTATTATAGTATTTTTATAAAGGAAAGAAGATGTTTTTTTTCAGTTTTAATTGTAATTGTCTATATCGGGTGGTATCAAGTTCAAAATGGGCTGGTCAAATGTCAGCATAAACTGATCTAGAATTTTTGTCTATTGATTGTATCTAAGTAGGATTTATTCGAAATATTTTAATTAAACCAAAAAAATTGAATTCAGTTTTCAGTTTTCTAGAAGTTATGTATATTCTCAGTCAATTTAAATTGCCTAGACCATTATTATCATCGTATAGTAGCTTCATTTACGTGATACAAGCTTGCCTCTCTTGTTAACCATTAATGATATTATATTATTTTAATATAAATACGATATAACCGATAATGATTTCAAACAATCGATAGAACCACAAAAATCCCAATAAAAGACAACTATACTTTACTGTACAACAAAATAAATCCTTCAAGGTAGAAACTCACGTTTTATCGCAGAAATGTTCACGTGCCTCTAGAAAATGAAATTTAGGGAGAAGTTTGTATTTTTAGGTTTTGCTCGAACGATAAAAAGGGTGTAAACATTTAGCGATGTTATCTGATCAATTCGGGGATATTTAAACGCCGATTTGGGTATAGTTTCGTAAACAGTTTATTATCGGGTAAATAGATCAGGAAAATTTAAATAATGAAGACTCTTTATTACTGTTTCTAATACACCTGACACGCAAATTTGAAATTTATAAATAAAATAACTCGATGTACTAGTCAGGATTCTAATATCCATTTACCTGATAAGCATTTACAATGTTATTTGACCTCTACATTCTTCTGAAGATAAATTTTTAACAAGTTGGAGAAATATTACAGCCATGTATTAAAACATTATCTCACAAAACATTAATAAAACACCATCTAGTACCTTCAATGTTATCTCTTTCACCTTCCGACGATTACAATTAGGTCAAACTGATGCATCTGAAAGCAAAATCATCAGTTGGATTTATGGCAATATTATTCTACCTATTCCTGACCATTATATGAGGATCTTCAGATTACATAGTCTTTGTTATCAGATAATTCCAAGTGTTTGATTCAGTCTTGGTTTCAGGGAAGAAGTAAATTTTCTTGTACTGATCGATGATAGAAAAGATATCCCGTGGTAGTGGCCACTAATAAAAACTATACATTTCTTAGCTGTTTCCAACTTTCAAATTATTCAACTGATCCGAGTAATCATATTTTCATAGCCGAGTTTGAAATCCAGTGTTATGCATATTTCGTGAAACTTGATAACTTAGCTAGTGGCCAGACTTGTAACCAATACTTTGTGCTAGGCCAAATTGATGTCTGCGCCCATAGTATTTTAAATTACCAAAACTCGCTAAACTGCACTTGGTAAATGCTACTGCTGTTTGACTGGGAATTCAAATTGGCCATGTGTACCATTATGCTGTTTAGCAAAGATTGTTCACATTTTTCATGCGTGCAATTTTGCTGTTAGACTAGGATTTTACCTATTGATCATGTGTACCATTCTGATGTTTGACTGGGAATTCACATTGGTCATGTGTACCAATATTCTGTTTGACTGGGATTTCTCACATTGTTCATGTCTACCATTATGCTTTATGACTGGATGATTTTGTACACAAATTATTTTCACTCTGATGTTGTGATGGATACACAGTTTTACTCACTCATTTTCCAGTGCTATGCAATTTACCACAGCACATGTTAGGAACGTGCTATCTTTGAAAGATATAGTTTTATTTAGACTTGAAAGGACTATCTGTATTGCTAGATGTGTCCTGTACTGGTAATATACATGGTAATGTGATCTTGCTGCTAGTTGCCATCACATCCTTTCCTGTGAAGAGCACATATTTTTTCACTTTTCATTCCTCTAATTGTTTGTAGTGCTTGCCCTTGAGAAGTATTGTTCAGTCAAGCTTATATCTGGACGTGTACATCCAATTTGGACAGAGCTCGGTATTTGGGTAGCAAGACAAGTCTTATTTATTACATTCATGATTTTTCCACTGTGATAATTTTGCTAGAGTCGAATACTTACAAATGTACTAATTGGTTACATCCAAGGTTTTTACCAATGTAACATTTTATTAAGTAAAATATTTACAAATTTATCGATTTGTTACATCCAATTATTCCCAACAGATGTGTGCAGTGCTATAAGGATTACTAGTTGCTGAATACTTTATATTGACTTTGGACATAACTAAAATACGTACGTAAAATGTTTTAAAACATTTCTAGTATAAAAAATATATAATCCAATAAATAGGCTGTTTGTGAAGCAACAGTTATTGTATCGAAGAAACAACTGTATTATCCTTTTCGAAATTTCACCCTCAATTTTCGTTTCTTCAGAATAGTCAAAATAAAGAACAGCAGAACTACCATTAGCAAACGTATACTGCGCAATTACATCAATAAAATTCAGTTTAAAAGAAACGACTCAGTGTAGGAAATGTGATGGGTTAAAATATCCTGCTGAGTTCAACAAGCATTGTTACGAAATGTTAGATGATGCATTGAAAAAGTCATTCGATAAGATATTCAAAGGTACGAAACAACAATTCGAACACCTTATATCTCGCGTTGAAACATTGTTCAAAATACAGGAGCGGCTTTAAATCCAATTAAAGCAGCTATGTAATTTGTCTAATCACAAGGCGGTGGGAATCTACTTTTACCTATCTTCGTATGTTCATGTTCAGTTTACACATTCTTTTATTTCAAGAATCGACCACCCTACAAGCTCATATTTGATTAGCTTATGAAGCGAATTATACCTGAATGTTTTGTCGATTTTGCCAATGAGTACCTAATTAGTTTAGGTTTGTGGCCTGACAGATTATACCATATTCTCGTTACACCTTCGGCACAAGAATAGTTGTCAAGCAGCATCTTCGTTATAAAACCGATAATCAGTGTTTAGTGTAAACAAATCGTATAGGAGTAGAACATCACTAGATCAAGCCATATATTTGGCATGTGAATGACTAGTGAAGGACTACTTGAAAATGATTACGTCACTCCTTGTATTTGGAACGTGACTCACTACTGTAGAAGTAGTTGAAAATTATTACGCCACACTTTGTATTTGGCATGTGAACTGCTTGTGTAGGTACGATAGCTTTACCTCTATTATATTAAGATGTGTAATATATATATATATATATATATATATATATATATATATATATATATATATATATATATATAGAGAGAGAGAGAGAGAGAGAGAGAGAGAGAGAGAGAGAGAGAGAGAGAGAGAGAGAGAGAGAGATATGGCAGGTTATAGGTTACTCCTTTTGTCTTCAATAATTTCTCTTATAAAATCTTGAAGAGCAATTAAAGTATTGTCAGTTTAACGGATACATATGCAAGCGACGCCCTTCCGATATCTCTCGCAGCTTGCTTTCAACTCTGTTTTTTACCAGACCACGTTTGAATTATTGTTGTAGCTCATCCATTTTGAACGATTACTATTTGTAAAGGAAACAGTTTACGATAGTTGTCCATATTCAATAAATTCTCAACTGCTATTACAAATGTAAGATTAAATTGAATGATAATTAAATTGAAGTTTTACGCAGCTTTGCAATAGTCTTTTGGAACTGGGTGTGTCATGTAAGAGATTAAAAAGTGCACTTCATAAGACTATACATGTAATGATAGAGTATTACAAAAACAGTACTATGACATGAAAACTAGTTCCAATTGAATTATTTAGCATGCTAAAATACTCTAGGATATTTACTTTGGAGAGAGTGTCAATACGTATCTTAACAAATATCTTAACAAAATTCATGTTTCGTTATTTATGCAGTTCCATATTTAATATTAAAATCATGATATTTAATGTTAAGTTACTAATATATGTAAGAAAAAAGGTTAAAGGTTAAGTAATACAATTTAATATATTACAGTGAAAGCATTCTTTCCTTTCCACATCATACACTTAACATCAAGTATTGAGATATTTAATTTAGAATTAATATTTTAAAAGTTTAAATTGAGCTTAATGTACATAAGGCTATATAAAGCTGTCCTGGATTCAAAAATACCATTTAACTAAGAAAAACCTTAGCGTTGTTTTAAATGTTATGTTAGGTGGTGTTTTTTTTTAAATAACAAAACTTAGTCCGTGACCGGAGGTCTTGAAACCTTTCAGTGAGTTTTGGACATGGTATTTTGTGTCGACCAGTCACAAACTACTTTACATTTGAAAGGCTATTGTTGATTGGCTGGAAGTGAAAACTCAATTTCAACAACTCGAACTGAGACTTTTATAATGTACATGCCATATATGTATGCCGGAAGGGACCTCCAAAACATCAGACACACAACCGGGGCAGTGGAGTACCGAGAAATAACCAAGAATATCAGAAAAAAACTTGCAGAAAGCAAAAGAAGATTGGTTTGGACAAAAGTGAACAGAAATAGGTGAGCAGTCTGATAAAGAATAACAGCAAAAAGACATTCCATATTGTGAAAGACCTCACCAGACAGAAACAACCAAGAGTCAGTACCATTCAAGACGAAAATGGAAAATGCCTCACAGAAGTAAGTGACATTGCAAAAAGCTGGATTGAGTATTATAAAGAACTCTACATCCATCCGTCCACAGACAATTCAGAGGTGCTTGAAGTTCCAAACTCCACAAATGATGATGATTTCCCCATTCTAAAAGAAGAGATGGATTCAGCAATAAGAGCACTGAAGAATGGAAAGGCAGCTGGAGCAGACAACGTCCCAGCTGAACTTGTCAAGAATGGCGTGGTATCAGTGATAGAGCTACTAACAAAACTCTGCAACAAGATCTGGCAGACAGACGAATGGCCAACATAGTGGACGCAGTCACTGATTGTAACACTTCCCCAAAGAGGCGATCTCCATCTGTGCCAAAATTACAGAACTATCAGTTTGATCAACCATGTTAGTAAGGTGATGCTGAAGATCATCCTGAGCAGACTGAGCTCACAAGCGGAAGAAATCGCTGAAGAAAAAGCAGGGTTCCAGAGTGGAAGAAGCACAACAGAACAAATATTCAATCTTAGGGTTCTGTGTTGAAAGGACTCACAACAACAATAAGACATCTATCATGTGTTCATAAATTTCGAAAAGGCTTTTGACAGAGTGTGGTATGAGGCATTGTGGTCCACAATGAAGAAGTACAACATGGGTCAAAAGTTGACCAATACCATGAAGCAGCTGGCTACCAGTGCAGTAATTGCTCAAGGTTCTGTGGGTGACGTTTTCGAGACAACAGTTGGAGTACGGTAAGGCTGTCTCCTGTCACCCACGCTTTTCAACATCTACTTAGAGCGCACATGAGCGATGTCCTGGAAAACCACCTTGGGTCAGTCAGAATTGGAGGGTGTAACATCACCAACCTGACAGACAACATTGATGGGCTGGCAGGCAGTAAAGATGAGCTTGCCACTTTGTGAAGAACCTGGATGTAACATCTTCCAGATTCGATATAGAGATAAGTGCTGAGAAGACGATGCTGGTGACAAATAGTGGCAAAAATATCTCAACCAAGATTAAAGTCAGAGGACAGGAAGTGCAAACAGTTTCCAATTCAAATACCTTGGTTCCATAACCACCGAATAGGGATCAAGAGCAGACTTTTTGTTACGTGCAGCACAAACAACGGCAGCTATGTCAAAGCTAAAACCCATCTGGAGAGACCAGAATATATGTCTGAAAACTAAAATCAGACTATTGAGAGCACTAGTCATTTCAGCCTTTCTGTATTCATGTGAGGCCTGGACCCTGACAGCAGAACTACAACAAATAATCCAGGCACTTGAAATGATATGCTGCAGAACCATCCTTGGCATCTCTTACATGGACCGCATTACAAATAAAGAAGTGTGTACCACCATCAGACACAAAGCAAACCATTATGAAGAACTCCTCACCACTGTCAAAAAGAGAAAGCTTAAATAGTATGGCCATGTCGCTAGAGCCAACAGTCTATCCACAACAGTACTGCAGAACAGTGTCCAAGGTGGCAGAAGGAGAGGTAGACAGAGGACAAAGTGGACTGACAACATCACAGATTGGGCCAGGAAAAGTTTTGCAGAGACACAGGTATTGGCACATGATCAAGACAAGTGGATGGACTGGTCAGTTGTTCAGCAGCACAGTGCCTCAACGACCACACAAGGTCAAGCGACTGATGTTGATTATATATATATACATAACCGATTAATCACAAATGTTATATGAGTGGACATCAGTTGTTCCACCAAGAAAGTATCAATGGAACAATGGAAACTTCAATGTCCTTTGTCAAGAATTCCAATTTTACATGTTGTATCAAATTGTTTCTCTTTTTTTGAACCTACTTTTGTTCACTATTGAACCTCATATAATGTTGATAAATAGTATGGTTTGTTTAACTAAATGCTTAGTTTTGACCTTTTCTGTTGATACTGTATAGGCCATTACGACTTCAGTTGGGTCCTCGCTTTTCTAAACCGTTATTGGCATTACAAATTATATTGGGCATTAATTAGTCTTGTTGAATCACGTGAATGGAATTGTCGATTTAAATTTGTTTTCACTTATAGGCATTTAGCCTAAAAAAAAAACAATTTGTTGCATTTATTTTGAATGTATCGATATTATTCAACTTGTCTAGCCCATAAACACATCTTCGATCTGCTGACACTTCTTCCAATTCCCAAACAAAAGCAGATCAACGTGACCTGATTTTCACGGTTTAAATATCATTGTTTTTCCTTCTGTATCTGTCCCTTTATGTGCAACGCAAGATGAACTACAAAATGTTATGCAAAGTGGGTCGCTGTGACTAATAGTTCACAGTTTAGTGGAACTCTTCTTAGTTGTCTACAAGTAAGCCTTACAGCTAGTTGTGATTATTTTTGATTTACAAAGTAGCCCTCTAGCTCTACTCTCTAAAGCTGTACCCCAATGAGACCGCTACAGTTTGATTTAAAACGTTATGTTGTGTACGTGACGTAATATTCCACCTATAAATCATCAGTGGCTAACCAAAATTGTGTGTATGAATTTTAAGCCTCAGAGTTGTATAAATAATAATTCAAACTAATTTAGCTTGAAGCATACCAAAGCGGCAACGCTACGTGCATCCCCACCCCCGCCCATGTTATTGTCATTTTTTACATTCAATTTTAACACCCATACTTAACTATATCATTTAATCTTAAAAGCTGCTCACCCGATTGTGTATACAGCGTAGTTTAGTACCTATTGTAATATGAGTGGGAGTAACCTATATGAGATTAGATGATATATTTGCTGTATACGATTAGACGCTATGGATTGTGACCTGACTTGCAAGGTCAATATAACCCATCTAATGCAGCATTGTCAATGTGATTGACCTTTGATTTGCTTAACTCCAAGCTTAAATCAACACTAGCTGTGCGAAGTACTATGGGTTGGCTGCACGTGTCATAACATGTGGTTAGCCCATGTTGGTTGGATGAAGATAATTATTTTAACGTTATCATAGAAAATGCCATAAATGCAGTATTTTAGATTACAAGGGAAAAGCTTCAACTATAAATATCTTTATAGTTTATAACACGCATTTAAGGCATGATAGTGAGAAAATTACAAACAATGAAAACAAAGGACATATACTGCTTTGTGTTGCTCTGTCTTTAAAAACTCAAATATTACTGTATTTGTGTTGATCTTTTCCCCAAAAATAGTATTGTATTAATATAAGTATACATCACTGAAGGTTATTTCCTTTTCACCGTCAGGAAAAGATCTGTTTGTTTTTTTCTTGCTATTAAAACTGTAATAATGCGCAGATGTCTGAATTAAACATAGACATACAGCTTTAATAAGAGTTTGATGGGTGCATATGTAACAGGTGAAAATATATGCATATATTAGTGCAGCAAAATTGAAATTGATTTATGTCCTATCTGAAATATATTTCTCAAGAAAAAATTCATGTCTCCGCAAACGTATGTTTGACTTGAAATATGGACAAATACTATTTGATAGGTTCATGTTTACCAATATGTATTTAACTTAATTGTCCTCACTCTATTCATTGAAACGGAAAGAGGACTGTTTGAACTTCAGGTAAGTAGTTCAGTTTATTTTTTAAACCGCATTTTCCAACGTCTGCCAGTGTAAATCATGAAAATGGTTGTAGTATCATATGCATGAATAAAATTGGATCGAGAGATCTAAATGTCTTCCTGGAATGGGACATTTGCATCGCTATTAAGACCTTTTTGATTACTTGGTTTGTAATTGCTCGCTTGACCAAATGATGTTATGTCTCTTTTAACGACTGGAAGATTCCGTGCACAATTTGTTACAAGCTAATAAAATTATCCCTCCCACACATGCGGAAAGGTAAATGCCATTAATGTCATTTTGAATGTGAACACCCATGAACCTCGACTTGATCCACATATGCTGATTCTGTTGTACTCGGCAATGCATTTGATAATTTAATAATGTTAGTAAATTAAGGATGCATTGTTAAATTTTACCTGTGCTTATTTGTCGTTGATGTATATCATTAACGAAATCTCTTGATAGCTCTATTCATTATCATTGTTAACTGCATAAATCACCATTACTACCTTTCGCTTTAATTTTCTTGTTACTGAACCATTTTTATCCGTTATTTGAAACAGTTCTAGAGAATCACATTTCTTTCACGAAATTGCGAAATTGCAGGAGAGGAAACACATTCAGTTAAATTGGCATGGGAGTATAAGAGAAACACACATCCAGGTACACAATTATTGAGCGTTTTTTTCTATAAACATATCATATTTCTGAATTATTGTATTTGTATGTGTTTGAAATAGCATTCACGATTTCTTGGTGATGATGAATCTAATGTTAGTAACTCGAATTGCGGTATTTCGATGACATTAAACTATTATTTTTGGTTTGAATAGTGTATATTTAAATATTGTGTTTAGATTAGTTTTATATCCTGAATTTTATAGTAAATATTGACACGATATGCATGGTACCAAAGTAACTCTTACCTTTGTCCCAGTATAGGTATTAGGGCATAACCGACTTTTGATCCGGAAATCGGATTCCACCGGATAGTATGAACTTCCGATTAATCGGAGTCGGACAAGGCAGGAACGACCGATTCGGATAATAAAATAATACAGTTGAATTTCTATAGCATCGTGTCTAACACTGCGTGTCATTCGATAGTGCCTTAATAAAGTTAAAAAAGAAGAACCACGCTGCGAGACAATCTATTTGAACTGGAGGGTACAAACCGGAAATGAAGCCGGATATGGTAAAGTACTAAGTAACATGCTAGACACGGCAAAACCAGATACCAGAAACCCGGAAACGGAAGATGATTTTTTTTTGGAAAAAAAATACGGATTTAGCATTTCCGATTAATTGAATCGTATCCGGAATCGGAAAAATTTCATGCCCAAAATCTGGAATTGGAAATCGGTAGAGAAATGCTAATCGGTTATGCCCTAATAGGTATTATGGTTTATCTTGTTTTACTTTGTTTTAGAATATGGCGCAAGCAGCTATATATATTGTATCTCCCGAAAACAATTTTAAGTACCTCACTTACGTTTATACCAAATAAAATTGAATGTAAAACACAATGTCTATATTGAAGTCAATGCGTACACGTTGTGTGACATTGAGGGTGCAGTAGTGTAGTGGTTATTATATCGAATGACAAGATATATGATTACTTTGCAGAACGCTAAACAGGGACCCGATACAAGAATATTGGTCAGTATTTATGTAATATTCATTTATCCACCCGATTCTTTTATGCCACTACCTATTTTGAAAACGAAAAGCATTAACGATGTAAAAAAAAACAAAATGCACTAAATTTGGTCTGTTCATTCAGATTTAAAATTGTAACCTGATTTCGCCATGTGTCGTCCAACAGTGTCATCTTGCTTCCGTTTGAAATCAAATAATATAAACATTTGGTAAATATTGTCACAATTTTCATGATGCCTTCAATTTTGACCATTTGAATAGAGAAATCTTTCTGCTGGTTGACTTAGAAGGCCTACATATATATTTCATTGTCAGACTAATGTGTGCATCAGATTAAATATAGATATTTACAAACATGATGAAGTTTATTCCCATCCCCAATTAATAAATATCTACAAAACAAAATGGAATGTCGGTGGTTCTTCCCAGGGTTTCCAGGGTTCTTCCTCCAACAGTTATACTGGCTGCCATGTATCGCCTATATTGTGCTGAAAAATGGCGTTAAACACTAGAGCAACAACAAGAACAACCAAATGGAGTAGACATTTTACAATATTCTATACCCCAAAGTTATCTTTGTAATGGAAACAATATTTTGTTACGTGCTTATGCTCAAATAAGCAGCAACACAGAAAGAGTGAAAACTAACAAGCTTGTAAAACTTTAACAATGAATTTATTAAGTACAATTATTTTCATAAATAAATAAACTTACGGTTTTAGAGAATCAAATCCAACATTAATCCAATATAGAATTCTCAAAAATAATCCACTAATGGAATTGCAAGAGTCCTGATTAATAAATGTTCTAATAGTTCCAGGTTCGAATCTTAACGATGTAATCCAAAATGGCTGACGATGTCACGTGATGCAGTTCTTGTTTTATAATCATCCAAATGAAAATCATAAACACATGTCCTTTTCCAAATAAACGGAATAATTCCTCTTTCGACAACGAAGTGACACAATGTCCAGTACAAGGTAATTAAAATTATTACTCAAACAGAAAAACACAACTGTTAACTTTAAAAGCCCAGGTTCTACTGAATCTCTCTTCCAGTACAATGATTTAAATACCCGTTTTCTATTGTAAACAAGGGATCACGTGATTTTCTAGAAATTGATAGAAGGTCAGAGGAAGAGTCTACCTTCACCAAGTCACGTAATAATAAAATGATCCAGAAGAAAATCAGTCACTAATAAAAAAGATATTTTTGGATCTAGCCAATCATTTCCAAGGCTTGTTTACACTCTCTAAAGAAGGATCAGAAATGAGGTCAACAAGCCAAGGTCAACCTGTGTTTACAGTTAGAGTCTAGGTCAGCCTGAATTTTCCAGAAAAATCTCCCAATTAATGAATATTAAACCCTAAATGACAAATATGGATTTGACAATTAAAAATAAATAAATTAAATCAAATATACGTAACAATTTAAACTCCCAATGTAAATGATAGTACAACAAAACCATACTTGGTATGCAAAAGCACATTGGGGTCTTATGGAGTACATGTCATAAAGGCATGTGACTCACTAACTTTATTGGTCTAGTAATTTATTGAATTTAGATATATTTTTGTTAGTGCATATTTTAATTTTAATGTAAGATAGCATAAAACTAAGCTAAGATGAATATATTGTATAACTTATAGGATCTAAAGTATTTTAAAAGCTTGAAGAGATTGTAACCAACAGGCAAATGAGAAAAGTTGTGCCAATGCTGTCATCTGGACAACAAACTTCATCACTGGAGGGATACCACTCTGTAATCAATCATTTTGCTCCAAAGATGATTGGTTTCTCTTATCATGGAGTGATTTCAAGGTAAATCTTATATTATTGCACACACAGAAATGCTGTTTCAGGTTTTGCAGTGTTTTATATATAGTTCAATATATTGATCTTCAAATAAAATCATAGATATCAAGATCTGATTTTGATATCCTGCAATGTAACACTGTATAACAGTTTTTAGTGTTTTGGAATGTTTGCAAATAAAGTATTTGGTTTTTGATAGAATTTTGCAGTGGCGTCGCTATAGGGTGCGGGCGGTGCGGACCGCACCGGGTGACACCATCTCAGAGGGCTGACACCAAAATGAAAAATTGCAAATTTTACAGAGCACACACTGCTCGGTCTAGTCGGATTTCTTAGCGGATAACCGATCATAGTTAAATACATGACTAGCAGGCACAAGGTGCCTCCATGCAGTCTGCAGGGTGTCTGTTGCTTATTAGAAATCCATGGTGGAAGTCTGGAGGATGACACCATGAGTTTACCGCACTGGGTGACACCAACCCTAGCGACGCCGCTGGAATTATGTATTGTATTTTGCATCTTTATTTACTTTGGAATAGGCTTTGGGTAGCTGCATTGCATTTTAATGAAAATAGCCAGAGAGAGCAAGCGAGCACTAAGAATAGGAGGGCCAGATATAAAATAGTGTATCCAAAGAACAAGAATGGAGAAAACACTGTCAGGAAAATCCTAGTTGACGCAACATATGGTAAGAATATGCATTAGTAATTAATGAACAGAAAGGAATATATAGATAGATAAATACTGTTGTACCAAGTGTAAGTACCTATATTATTGTTTTATATATTAAATTCAAACAGTAAAGGCAAAATATTTGTTAAAGTTGACACTCCTTTTATTTTTGGTTTGTACAATACAATGCATACTAAATTTTCTTTAATTCACAGATTATGTTGAAAGTCTGATGAAAACAACATTCAGAATGGGACAGGTAAATGATGAAGGAGTCAAACTTTGGGTAGATGTACTAGCACCTATGTGTAGTCTGTATGAGAAGCCTGATAAGGATATTGCTACTCAAAATCTTCTTAGAAGGTTTAATCGCTGTCAACCTCATGAAAGCATGTGTAGTTCGTGTTTGGATCAGGAAAGGCAGTGCGGATCCTCTGAACAGTACATGATGGAATGATGATCCTCACTTCCTTGCCCAAGAAGTGCCAACATCACCGAACAAATTGTCTATATGTTGTATACAGATGTCTTCGGAAATAATAATTTGAAAACTAAGTTGAGATAAATTATGCTTTGTGCATTAGATCAAAGTAGGAAATCAAAAGTTTTAGTAGATATTGTTATTGGTCCAGTGTGATTTATCGTTATTTTTTATACCAATAAAGTTATATGATTCCAAAAAAATCTGTACATATATATAACAATTTTATTTTCTGACACAAAAACTGAAATAAAACAATATTTGAACATGTATATGTGGGGTTTTTTTTTTTTGGGAGGGGGGGCATGACTTATCAGTATCACTGTGGTATAAAGGTTAGACGGTGTAGGCCTCAAAAAGAGGGGTTCAATCAATGAAGGTGGCATAAAATGACTGGAAAAAAGTGGCTTATTTTTTTCTGTATTAATAATCCAAATACTATGCTGTCATGCATAGATCATGAAAACAAAAGAACATGAAAAATTACTCAGACATTTTACTTACTCATTTCCTTGTTATGGATGTTCTCCAAATTGTTGTCTGTACTGGTAGTATACAACTATTAAAGCAGGGATGTCGAGACAAACTGAACTGAACAATGGATGGTGTTTGACCTTCTCTATGTCACAACAATATACACATTCCCTTGCTGTGGGCATTACCAAACAATGTCCACAATTACACCTAAAATAAAACATTTCTTTAATTCATTGTGCTGTGCTTATCACATTTATTCCTATATTTATGAACACATCAACATCACAGTACAATGACGCAAACTGACTAATGTCAGGAACAGGTACAACATTTAGTACAGCCCTGTAAAATTAAATTAGAGATGAAAGAAAAAAGAAGTTGCAAGTAGATGACTACCCCATAAAAAAGGTTTATTTCATAGTTTATAACATACACTATTTGCATACATAAAAGAAATTAGAAATTTTAACTTATAATGCAGTGTACAAAATATGAATTCAATTTTGCTATCATGTATCAGTAAATATCATGCCTACTTCAACAGTTGTGCAAAAGAGGACGTCCTCTCCTAGGAATCTTAAGTAATTCTAAATCGTATCAATTTTTTCACAGGTTTTCGAAGCTTACAACTGTTATCCAATGTACCTTTTACTTATCAACGTATAAATACGTCTCTACCCATGAAATGCAATTCACTTTTACATCCTTTATTACAGGTGAGAAACATTCATTTGTAAACGAATATGATACTGTGGAACACTACTACTTGTACACCATTATCATAATATTCTGAGCTTATTAAATCACCATCTTCGAATGGCTAAGACCCGCAGGACAGTGACAATTCACTTCTTTCAAAATCGCAACTTTCGTGTTGAGTTTCTGAAGACATTTTCATAATGTGACGATACCGACTCTGCCATTGTTTACAACAAGTGTTCATAATGTGACGTCACGCTTTGTTTTCATTAAATACCGAAAGTGGTCGGCAGTTGCGTTCGGTTATTATCGTAAACAGGTACAAATGCGATATTAGATCGGCTCCTATGCAGTTATTACTTAAAATTTTTCAATCGGATTTTTTACATTCGTATTTTGAATATATATTCTCATTAACTAAGAAATAAACTGAATAAGTGTGGATACACTGTTATGGCTCATTAAGTGTTCGTGGACAAGGACACTTAGATATTGCTAAAGAGAATATAGATACAAAGGTGTACACAGTGTGCAAGTTATAGTTGGCTTTCATATAAAAAGTAAAATCATACTCCATTTTAGTATTAATATTTGTAATTAGAATCACATTAATAATAAAACAGTTTCCTATCAACGTCTATCATTATTAAACTAGAATGTGTTAAACACACAGCGATACAATTAAAGTATTGGATCAAAAGAAATGTATCTTTGAATTCCTGAATTCCAAACATTTTCTTATATCCAGGTGAACTTCCAAAGTTTCAATGTTTTAGTACGTGTAAATGTTTCATTTAGGAGGAATAAAATATTCTAGTGTTACACATAACTTAAAGTAATCGAGATGTTATTGTTCATCATTAAGGTCACATAACACAAGGACATAACAAAGCACAATATCGTCATCACGTGCAGTCCAAACAGTAAATTTACCCATAAATAGCCGAGTAAAAAGCACTAACAAAGATACAAATGTCATTCAAGATAACGTTGTATGTCAATTAGTGTTCAAACTTAGCAGGTGACTTCCTTATAGGAATATAGATATTAAAGTAAGTTTCTCTACTTTTTATGATAAATCAGGGAAAGATGAGAGTAAAACCTGCATATAAATATCATGCTTTTGATTTTCATTCTGGTACGGTTCATAAATGTCTCAAGAAACCGAATGATCTTGTCCATGATCGACCGTGCGGTGATTTCCGAGGATTGGGGGTGGGGTGGGGTGAGGTCGGGGTGAGTATACTGAGGAAAATAAGAGGACATAGCCAATACATATCAAGTGTCAAATCATAGTCTTCGAGAGTATTTACTCCTTAAATGGATGTTTATCCCTCGTTAATATCGTAAAACCGCGATGAGAATAAAAAGATCGACAAAGTGCTTGTTGGAAAACCATGTTGTCGTAGCATGAAACTAGCACCATCAGAGCATTTGAGTGTGGTGTTACACTAATGTTGCATTTCATCTTTTTTCCTGTTGATTTGGTGTTATTTTCCCCCTTTTGGTATGGTTCATGTATTATCAAGCGCCTTTTTATAGAATTGAAATCCTTGGGTAAGAAATCAAAAAGGTAAAAGCAATAAAGACGTCACCAAATGATGTCGTCATTACAGTAAAATACAATTAGTTTAAAAGTATTTTTTTTTTCCAGGAAATGAATTGTAATCATGATGATAAGTATGATGAGGACAAGGAATATTTCAGATTTGAAGACCTTGATACGATGATATGGAGAGTGACATTTTAATTAATTTATTGTTTACGAAAATGGGCATAGCACGAACGTGGTATGTAACAGATTTGAGTTCTGGTCTCTAGGTAACTGTCCTGGCGCTGAATAGTAAACAACAGGGGCATGCAATAATTTTCAATGGAAAATCATTTACGTAGCACTAATTCATATTTTTTTGAATCTCACAGAATTATTCTTCGAAAAAGAGTATTTTGCGATGACGTCACATTGATTTATCCTCTTATCATACGTTTTGTTATTTACTCGGGATTTGAAAAGATTACAAGTCTTAATGCAAAGCGAAATGAAATTTCAAATACAAGGTAATCACCAATACAAAAAGTGAAAAGTTCCAATGAACATATAATTCTTTCAAATGCATGGTTTGTAAATATTTGTCACAACGTTTGAGCCATTTAGTAAGTCAAAAGAAAACTTTATGGAAGACAGCTTTAAATCAATGAGAATATGGAGACTGGTATCGATTTACATTCATAAAAATGCGTTTAATCATGCAATCATGCTTTCGGATGATAATACATGTCCATTCTATAATGGAGCTGTCACGTGATAGTTAACCTTCTGAACCTTTCTGCACTTCTTTCACATGATGGGAGACAATTACTAATGCCCATCATAATCAAATTATTTAGTACTAGAAGTCATCATCTGTCAAATCAACATATGCAGTACAGATGAGGATTGTTAACACCGTTTACCGGATCTTCATCAAAATCAGATTAGTGTGGATAAGAATGGCCGATCTACCCATGAACATAATTCGTATTGCAGGAGACAGTCAAGACTGACTGCTGGAGACAATTACCGGAAGACTGAGCACCGTTCAGAATACCTTAATTATTTCTCAGATCTTTACAAGGCAGATTGATGTCCCACCCAGTCACACTATCCTGACACCAGGCCGACCAGGCCTAACACTAAACTCTTAATACTGAGCGCCAAGCGAGGCAGCTGTTAGTACCATTTGTGTAAATCTTTGGTATGACTCAGCCACCGGAGCAGTACGTATATAAAATTCCTGCATTTAAATTATTCAGAATACTCTCCATTCAGACACTGCTAAAGTCTATCTACGGTAGCACCTTGCCCTACATTTCCACATCAATTTACCGTATGCTACTACATGATAGATAACCATTGCATAAAATGAATATATTCTTACTCACTTCCAGATAACTAAAACATTACAAAATCAAATATAATAGGTAGTTATCGTTAGCTTACGATAATCAGTATCTTCCGAACATACAAAGGAATTTATTTCATATTTATTCATCTAACCCTATAAATCTTGCACATATGAACATTTGGATCGCTCGCAATAAATTCTGCTAATGAACTAATAACTGTTAAAGTGAAAGATAAATTGCATAACAACTCTATCAGCAACACATTTCCATTAAATTGAATAAACGATACACAATATGGAACCTAGTCATATCAACAATTCACATACAACAAACATTAACAAAGTAGAATATTTCGTAAAATCAAAAATGTGTACCTTAATGTTGTTAACTTTAAAACTTGTGCATCCAGCACTAAGCTTAGTCTTTTTCACAAGACAGGCACCTCATACCTTTCTTGTTAAACGAGGAAAGCACTATTCTTTCTTAGATTTACCAATGAGTCAAACCTCTCTTTCTCTTTCTCTTTCTCTCTCTCTCTCTCTCTCTCTCTCTCTCATGAAATTTCGGACTAAATAAATTCGACCAAAGTTGTCACTTTAAAATGCACATTAGTTCCAAGATGTATGCCCTAATTTCACTTGGCCAATCATAAGCAGTGGCTTCTCAAACTTTGTCTTAATACAAACATTTTTTCGCCAGTCAGCATCTCTGAAATACGTAATATAACCTTTCCCTTTGAAGAATGACTATTCGTCAGGGATCAGAAGTTCAGTTGTCTTTTTCTCAAAGCCGTTTTATAATATCCCGTCAATTTCATTGAATCGGAACACTGGCTCCTTTGACGTTTTAACACTGAAATCAAAGAAATTAAGAATAAAGGTCGAAATGACCTTTCCTAAATACTTCCCTGGTCTAAATGTGATAAAATCTTTAAGCTCGACACATTCACTGCATGTTTGCAATTCGATACTTCACACAATTCATAATGTACATGTTGCCCTGTTATGAACGTATACCATTTTCTATGCGAGAAATGTTCAGTCAAATCACTGGTGAAGTCACAAAATATGATAAAATAATTTCGTGCATCCATAATTTAATGGAAGATAATTTTTAAGAAAATGATTAAATAAAAATAGAAAATAAAAACGGAGTGAAATACCATTACATTTACCAATATTTTCCTATTCTCAAGATCATAAAGGATTGCTTTATTTGTGTAACGTATAAAAAACCTTGAGAGTGTTTCTCTTCAACAATTTCAAAATGTGACATAACTTGTTTACATAACATAGTATAAAATGTGACATAACTTGCTAGCATAACATAGTTTAAAATATAACACAACTTGTTAACATAACAATATAAAATGTGCCATCACTTGCTAAAATATCATAGTACAAAATGTAAAATAAGTAGCTAACGAAACATATTACATAGCGCGTGCTAACGCAGCATACAGTGTTACATAAATTGCTGATATAACACCGGATAAAGAGGAGGCTCATTGTCACATTTTCTTCAATTTATGATTATTGCATGCAGTCTCACATATTTTGTTTGGACATTATGTTATATAAGTTGTAATTTATTTGGGGGAGGTTACTCGCTACAAAATTCAAAAATTTTAATTATAGAACGGTTCAAGTGCATATCATTTGAAATGGGAAACGTTTTAAAACTGAATGATTACTAAGAATTATTCCTTGTTTTCAAACTTAACTTGAAAATATATCTGATTGTGATGGGCCAAACATACTAAATACGCGCGCGCACACACACACACACACACGCACACGCACAGACACACAGACACACACACACAAACCTAACAGCAAGCTGACCAGTCCTAACACTAACCTCTTAATGCTGAGCGCCAAGCGAGGCAGCTTTTATACCATTGTTATAAATCTTTGTATAAGGTTTTAGCAATTGACTGCAATAGATGTTATTGACTGTTGTCTGCGCACTGACCCACAGTACCAGCTTGATTTTACTAATATAAATATGTTTCAGTTTACTGGTTGACATTTCCTATGACACACTGGTTACCACGCCGGACTCGTAAGTTGACGGTTGAGGGTTCGAATCATACCATCAGATCAGCACGGGAAGGCTGCTGCGGTATGTTCTTTTGCAAGTAATTTCAGCGCGATACAATAAACTTTTTTCGTTGCTTAGCGGTAAAAAAAAAAAAAAAACAAGCAAAATCAATTAGGTAAAACCAGAACGTTACTCCATTCATATTATCAGACTAATGTCTCACCATACTCAGAGTTTTTGAAATAATTGTAGACATCATTTAACGCGATGTCAACGACAACTGATTGTCACGCAGGTGTAAAGGCAAAGTGCATCATAATTAGCCCTGACGTATGACATTCAAGTGTCAAAACACTTTTTCATGTTCACAAATTAATCAAATTGACTATGTCATTGAATAATTTATTGAAAGGTACAGAGGCATGAAATGCTGCCCTCGCTTTTAAGATAACATTTACCTTAAAAAAATAGTATTTTGACACGTCTAAGTAGCTTTTTATACTAAAGGCTTCAAACTTTTAAGTTTACTGTACCATCCCTGCCTTCGTGTTTATCTGAAGATGAAACCAATCAGTATAAGGTAAAATCAGACATCTCAGCAATCACGTGAAACAAGATTTCTCTGCATTATTTCAAAGTTCATTGGAAACAACATTAAGAAACTTTCAAATTAATTCGTTTCAAAGAATTCTACCCAACAACAAAATAAACTTTATCACATGTTCTGATTTTGCTTACATATACACACACACACACACACACACACACACATATATATATATATATATATATATATATATATATATATATATATATATATATATATATATATATATATATATATATATTATAGAATGAGTTGTATATTATTGTTAAAGCGCAAATACTATACATATATTTTCTTTATTGTACATACTTATTAACATAATTGGCCTTTGAACGGAGTTCAGATTAACTACAGGTAACTTTGTATTGACCTTTATATTGATGGAGTGTGTCCACTACCAAATGTAGTTCTGTGCCTTTAGCATCTATGCACAACCACCTTTGCATATTGATAAGTTGATTGTTTCCTTCTTTCTTTGTTTTTGGTTTCTATTTTAAGTCATATTGGTTAAATCTATATAGGACACGCGTATGATTTAAACATTATAGATGGTTTTAAAGACATACTAGAGCACTTCAAACACTGAACGCTAAGCCATTCAAGTACCAGCACATGGAAATAAGTGTGGCGTAGAAACTAAGCCAAATAAGACGACAAACCAACAAGAGGTGATTAAAATATTTAATATGTTTACAGATGAACTAAATCGTTATAATTCTGCTTTAATTAACAGTATTGCGGACCACAATTGTCTCTGTCTGTCAGTCTCTCGTTTCCTTTAAAATGGAAAATGTATACAGTTCATGGTATATCATTGATATAGCATACATACATACATACATACATACATACATACATACATACATACATACATACATACATACATACATACATACATACATACATACATACAGATACATACATACAGACAGACAGACAGACAGACATATGCATCATTCGCAAAAAAAAATTTCCGTTCCAATCCGAACTGCAGTAGTTTTGAAAAAATATTTCATTAAAATCCCAAATTCGAAATCAATATAGCAATCAGAAAGATCAAAGCTCGATCCCACTGTGTGAGATGTACAGAACTGTCTTATGAAATTTACTTCTTCAACGGATATATATATATATATATACATGTTGTAAACACTGTCTTAAGCAAGCAAATGTTATGAAAGTGTGACTGCTTAGAAAGATGTTTTTATCGATGAATCATGTGTCGTGATGAAAATTCTTTAACGCCAATGCACTAAATTGTTTATAAACTAATGGATAGATACGTATATGATTTTTTTTTGCCTCAACGTAACATACACGAGAAGATGTCTAACTAATAATGAAAAAAGTTTTAAATTCTAACCCTGTACAAAATGGAATCAGGCCCTTGCCTTTCTCAACACGTATATAAATATATCATAATCTGGCATGACAACGAGTCCTGCACGGGAAAATTTGAATTCGATGTGATATGATTTAGAACAAAATGTTACCTCGTAGCAAAAAATGTATTTAGAAAAACATGACAGAGTAGATATAATAGAAGTTAAAATATTGTAGTCCGATAACCATTATTTGAAAAGGAATTATCAGTGTTTCGTTCTAATAACACATTTGCAAATTGTTTTGTTCTGTAATCAACGATTCATTAAGTGAATTATATTTACAGCGATACTATTAAGTACACTAGTATCGTGCTTGCAAGTTGACTTGTACATTAACAAGGAAAAAAAAAAAGGTTAATGTGTGAGATGGCTAGTATTTAATTTCGGTCTGCATGGGAAGGGTCATAATAGTCAAGTTAATGTGGTGACGTGTCCTTTACACAATTTGTAATCATAGATGGATATGCATCTGTATGCATTCTCATGGGTCCCGTATTCCAATACCTACCTTGAGCCATTCACTGCATCAACACAGACGGTCTTTGTATCGATCTCATCCGGCCAGGTGTTGATATGTTGTAACATTATACCGCCTAAACTGAGAACCATTATATTTAAAAGGTTAAGCCAAACAATCGTTTCACGCACACACTTTGTCTTTAAAGAACATGTTGGGAACATGTATTCAATATATATATATATATATATATATATATATATATATATATATATATATATATATATATATATATATATATATATATATATATATATATATATACTAAAGTTGGCAAAGGTGTAAAGGGTAGAAATAGAGAAAGATAAACACTGGTATGGACATAACCATTCAGATAAAAGTTCCAATATCTCTGCATGACGAGAAAATTGAAAACTATTCTTCATATCAAATCAAGAAAATTAAATAGAATTTCTTCTTGAGATAATAAACCGTTTTTTATTTCGTCTTTTCATGAATTTTGCATAATATTTCGTCTCTTGGTTTTCCTTAACAATGAACAATTTTAAAGAAAAACTCTCTTCATGGATTCTTGAGTTGCATTTATCCGCTTCAACAATGGACATTCAATACCTTATTGTCTAATCTGAAATCTGTTTCTGAAAGCAAATCAGGGTAAAAACATAGTTTTCACAATTATGAAAGCTATATCGCAAACAAATAGGTTTAATTAGGTCTTTAACTTTATTTCCTTGCCTCTTATGTTTGAGGAAGCATCCAGTTGTGTTAAAAACAAGAATTACTATCAATTATTCATTTTACTTTGAACTGTCAATTAATGTTTTACGCTTCAGCAGACAAACTCACTATACTAAATGCATCAAATTTAAGCAGAACCCAACTTTCCACTTGAACTCCTCCAGAAACAGAAAAACATGCTACATCTCTAACGAGCATAAAAGGTCATTTTTGGACAAACAGCTCAAAGTAGCGCGTTGTACGTGAAATCTCGACCATCCGAATCAACTAAGCAAATACAAAATACAAAGTTTCACAGGAAATCTTTTCCAAAAGAGGAATATCAAGGTCGTCGTCCACTTCATATCGGTTGAGTTGTTTGATTCTACCATACATTTATATCACATATAGTGATCTAAAAAAGAGAATTTAATCCAAAAAGAAAGACAGTAACTGAAAATCAAGTGCGAGAGGGAAGACCTTGCGCTCAGTCCAGCAAACACGGAGTAATGCGCTGTTGTCATGACTACATTCCTGAATTAAACAGCAAATATTCTGACTAAAGGTTTTATAAGAAACTTAGCACTGACCTAACACAGGAATATACTGAAATTACTTGTTAAAACAAATGCAAAATGAAGGGCACTTCGATGACTAAATACCAACTTACTATGGATAAGAAGCATTAGCACCATATCAAATATTCCTAAAGTCTGCTTGGCATAGTTCGAGAAATTCCTGGGTTTTTTTTAATGATAGACCTAAACTCTCAAAAGCCATATTTTATTTGCCAAGGTAACATTGGACGGACCACAGATGCAGGCACCTACAAATGCAATGAAATGCACGGCCTAATCTGCAAGCATCTGCCTGATGTAAAAATTTGGGATATATGATTTATCTTTACTACTTCCAATCAGAAGCTCGAATTATACTAGTATGTAAGGTCTCTGTCCTCAGAAAACAAATGAAGAATCAAGTACTCCTACAGAATCAATGCCCAATCCGCCAATCACCACAACTTGATTTTAGTAGAGTTTTTAGAAATGCTAAGATTGGGTCAAACCCGCTGTGGACAGAACTATCACGAAAAGAATGTAACTGAGAATGGAAGTTGACGTACATTAAAAAATTTAACCTTTACAGTCTTGTCAATAATTGTGCAAGGCATGGGTTTCTGACTTTAACTATTTGCAATAGTTTTACACATTAAACGTGTGTAAATACTCCTTTTCTCTTTACATGAACTGATGATGATGATGATGATGATGATGATGATGATGATGATGGTCACTGTCACATTACAGATTCACAAGTCCCCTTTATTGCTTTCAACAAGCATAACTTAACCGATATATACTTGTTAGTACATATTGTAGTTTTTGAAGATATGTTTTTTTTTTATAATAATGGTTTCGATCCTTTGTCTTTAGCTTGGAATAATACGTGAATCATCCCCACCTTTGATTATTGATGAGATAGTGTTACTCTGATACAGATATAAGATAAACACGTATTTTTGATACTTTTGTCCTATATTTAGCTATTTTCTTGTTGATTTTCTCTGTCATTCAAACAAGTCAATTGTATCAGGTTTTCTTTCATCTTTTTGTACCCAAGTCTTTGTAAGATGTCATTCCCACTGACGGAGAACCTGATAAGCTCGAATTGTTGGGATACTATTCTAAATGTAGTGGAGTGCTGCTTTCAGCTTCCTATCAAGTTAATGCAAAAGCACTCCTAACCGCTATATTCATTCAACCTTGCTCCATCCGTAATTCGGGATGAGTGCGTATGACCAAGTGGATGATAGCGCCCGTCCACGGGAGCCAAGCCATGTGTTCCGTTAATCACCTTACGGGTTCGAATCCTGACTAGAACAAATTTTTACTCCGTAACCTAGAATATTATATGTGTGTCAACCTGTATAATTTTCCTTCGTATAGTCATGAATCATACAATATGGGATCCAGGAATATTCTCATTCTTCTCTCTTTTGCAGTCTGTAAACTATATTTTTACCTGGTATTTCTAAACGGATAAAAGTGGGTTTGTTCATTTGGATGAGTTTAAATTTCATCTTGCCCAGCGAGTTGGTTTCCGTCCATCTTGCGCTTCTTCCTTCGGCCTTGCTTCAACCTTTATTTTTCAATATTTTCAATATTTTTGGGAAGAGCACTTATATCATTTAAATGCTTCGAGCTAAATAAAATATAAGTTGTATATAGTTCGGATTTGTGTTAATATCACAAGTCAAACACAATCGTACAGAAGGAAAGAACAAAGGTTTCAGCTCTCCAGTACTTGATTTTATGCTTTTGATCGCTTTAATGGCTTCATCATCTAGAGCCAATGGAAACAAAGATTCTTTGCCTCCAATTGACACGCCGAAACAACCAGCATCGGCTAGTTAATATAAAGGGATATCGAACCAACCATTATGCTACAATTCTGACGTTCTACCTGCTCAGCTAGAAAGTTACCATTATAATTTGCAATCTCGTCACTTATGTTTATGTCATATTTTGAATCATCATGAATAAATTTCGCATCACAGATTTTGTTCGATATAATTTACGACGAGGCCTAACAAGGTCCAATATTTGAGATTAGCTCGCTTGATGTATTACGAATATTTGCCCTCCATAACATTAAATCTTCTCGTTATGTTTGACACAATTATCATATTGGTTTTCAAGGGAACAATTGCCCCAAGTTGGAATCTACATAGTAATAACGCAAATACAATGCAAATATTATAGCTGTTTCATTCAAGCACAATATTTACAATGGAATCCGATTTCGTGTTTCATAATTTATCTTATCCCGGTTGAAATAAAATAATACTTCTTTGCAAAACACGATTTATGTTATTTTTAATGGGTACTTACCACTGTCATTTATTATTTAAAGAATGAAATATCATGCAGATTAATTATTTTCATATGAAGGGGCATTTTGTTACATGCAATGTTTAATTGTAATACTTGAACCTGTTGCAAATGTCTGAAACAATAGACTTAAAGTTTATGCATGAATGATGTATATCCTATTTAACAGCGAATATTTAAACATAAAGATGAAAATTGGTAGTTATAACAGTTTTCTCCCATTTTATATTCACTCCAATTCCAAACGTCAAGTTTGAATAGGGCCGAAAGGAGCAAGTCATGCATTAAGTTATTTTTTTGTTGTTGTGTATACTGTTTTTGCTGCTTGAAAATTTTCGCTGGAGAATTTTGCTTCGGTCATTTGTGAATTACTTTCAGTGTTAAATAGCCCTGAGGGAGAAATAGTTTTGATGACATTGTGAATAATAAGCAGATATATTACCTGCATATTTCTATTTTGTGAAGTAAATTATTTATATTTTTATGAAGTGCATGCATACATGTAACAAGCTAACATTTCCGGATTCATTAGAGAACGCTTTTGACGATGATATAAATACAATGTTTAATAATGAATGACTTGAATGAGCAATTAATTATGACTACGTGCGTGTATATATCTAATACAAATAATGGATTAATTAACACAAGAACGCACAAATGTAATAATGAAAAATATAAATAATTTACTTCACAAAATACAAAGACAAGGGGTGAATGATTCACAGTGATTTCACAGTAAAAAGATGGATATAGTTTACTTAGCTAGTAAACAATGTAGAACCCTCGGCTACCGTATTATATATAAGAAGATAACACTCCGTCATCAGCACTTTATTTCAGCTCCACGGCTGTTACAGTTCAGCTTCACAGCTGCTACGGTTAATTCCTGTGGTTCACTTTACAGCTTGCAACACGTCGATCTCGATCACTCTGGACAGCTCTACACACTCCGGACACCTGAAAATATATCCTATACCGTGTATTATGCAAAACACTGACATAAAAACGTAATAACCTTATACATGGTTAAGTTCTACATATTACATTACTGGCACAATAATTACAAAATAACAAGTTCAGAAGTAAACCTAACTCTGCTCGATACCCAACTGTTCTATACATTTCTTAAAATATAGCCTTTTATTACTAATATAAATCCTTTGCTAAGTCTCAAAACAGAATAGAAATATGTGCATTATACTGCGTAAACCAAAGCTACAAAACATACAAAAATAAATGTGGTAGTACAATAGTTATATCTTATATGCAAGAAATTAATAAACTTACCTCTATAGCTGAAGATGTGCACGTCCTTATAGTAGACCGCTCACTGACAAGACTCTCCGTAATATAAAAAGTTTTACCTACGGTGAGGTATTTATGATCAGATATCGTCTGTGTACTGGAAGCGGTAGGTTCTTCCCATCAAAAGAACTTCGCACGTGCGGTATAGGATGGACCCAACTCACTATTTCGAAATACAACACAATATACATTAATCACCCTCGGGTACCGTTGTACACCAGAAACGAAACTCGAGTACACGTTTTTAATAAAATAAAAGGGCTTATACAATTCCATGACAATACAGGTCATTAGTATTAAAAAGATAATCTGAGCTGCATTTGTGCCATAATAAATTTTAAGAAGTGTACCATTGAAGAAAATAAAAATTAAAAAAGGAATCCATAAGGAGGAAGGCAGAAAAAAATAGGTTCTGAAGGGCAAGTTTTGGGAGAATAACACAGGGCTAAATCATCTTAATCAGATGTAATTATTAATTAATAAACTAATGTTTGGCATGAGTTTCGATCTGAAAGAAGCACACACACTCACTCAGAAACACAAAAACACAATTAGTGCCTGATTTAGGCATAAGCTAAACAATCTACAACTTAGGGTCTCACAGTCTGATTTCAAAATCTGAAGAGGCCACTCAAATTTATTTTATACCAAAAAGGGACTCTACAGCTTCCCATAACTTAGGGCCTCTCTGTGCCTAAATCCGGCACTACCCAGGAGAATGCCCAGTCATGTACATAATTCATTAAACTTTATGCTATCACGGATTAGTTTCCTTAAATGAACCCTCCCTAATTTATTAATATAAAGAATTCTCATTTATGCTCATGTATAAGTGTTTAGTAATTTGAGATAGGAATAATTTTGTGTGTTAGGCGTTTGGGTCTTGAAATACTGACATATTGTATAGATAAGCGTGCTAATAAATCACGCTGTGAAACAAGAAAAACCATGCAAGTGTGCAAATGGAGCCATGTGAATCTATGGTCGATAATTTGATCAAAGGAAAGATATTTGTAGTATTAGCGGATTAACAACCCTTAAAATGGCAACCATCTTACGTCACTAACAGTAACGGATACCTTGACCTGAAGCTAGTCTCGGCAGTGAGGTTCTGATTATCCTCTTCCGTTGTGAATGGTTATTGTATATTATATATATATACATATATATATATATATATATATATATATATATATATATATATATATATATATATATATATATATATATATATATATATATATACATACATACATACATACATACATACATACATACATACATATAGTTTTTATAAATTTCTAATATTTTATCTGTCTTTACGAATAAGGTGGATATTTTAGTTTCGCATCAGTGTCCTTGAGTACGTTTGTATGAACTTACTTTAGACAGTCAGGAGCCCCTAAGGGTCCTGTTAAAATGTTAAAATAACAAAATATATTTCCCCTCCTTTGATTGTGAAGTTTTCATTTTGGCATAGTGCTTAAATTACTCTAAATATACGCTTAACATCTTGTACAAATTGTGTCTCATGAAATCTGGAACAGGAGAACGAATGGGTACGTAGGGGTCAAAACACGGTACATACACAAAACCATGTCACCATCGGTATCAAACCCATGTTTTTGGTGCATGTTTTAGCACGGTACGGGATATTCATCGTTTACTGAACCCTTGGAGCCACATTTAAGGAATGAATGTGATGTCCTTGAACACACAACAGCGTTTTATAATATTCATTACAAAGCTTTAAAAACGCAGTGACTCCGCTATGGAGCATAGGCTGGCAATAAATCTATTAAATTTCAGAAGCCCTCTGCATCCCCTTTTCCCCTTTTAGTCGGCCGTTACGACAAAAGGCAGGAAAATAACAATAATAATTGTTTAGCTTTCCTTTTTGGTCTCTTTCTTTAACTTTCCATTGTTTCTCTTCTAGAAGAGTTATGCAATAGCCCAAATCATTTCATGCATTTGGGGGCTCTAGGGGCTACTGGATATTGAACCTATCGGGTAAAATTAAAGCATGCATTTGGGGCTCCAGGGGCTACTGGATATTGAACCAATCGGGTCAAATTAAAGTATGCAGTTGCCGAAACTTTACATGATGAGATTCAAATCAAAGTTGTGTTTGGGTAAGATTTGCTAGCGGTCTCTTGAGTTTCGAGAAAAGAACAATAAAATGAGGGCTGATTGTAGATAGATGGCGATTCATCAGTTTGTGTTTCCCCATGACGCTTGATATCTACTGAGCATTGGAAACTGTTATTATAATTTATCGAAAGTTGTCAGTAGAGATAAATTTGCCCTCTGGGCTGTATGTTTTATGGACCTTGCTGCTGTATGTATGAATATTATTGTTATATGCATGGATATTACTGTTATATCCATGGATATTATTGTTATATGCATTGACGTTACTGTTATATGCACACTATTACTAATATTTGTATAGATATTACTGTTGTATTCACGGATAGTACTGTTATATGCATGATAGTACTGTTATATGCATGAATATTACTGTTATATGTATAGATATTATTGTTATATGCACGGATAATACTGTTATATGCATGATAGTACTGTTATATGCAAGGATAGTACTGTTATATACACGGATAGCACTGTTATATGTAAAGATATTACTGTGACATGCATGGATATTTCTGTTATTTGCAACTTATGAACAAAATAGTCTCATATCGTTACAACTGCAGTTTGAATGGTTATTTGCCATAGACATTCATGGATTTCCGAAACACATTTTGAAATAGATCCGTTAAAAAGCGGTCGTTTTAATCGACACAACGATACGCCTTGTTATATCATCTAGATGTTTTACCACGTGTACCAGAAACATAAAACACAACATAAGACCCAGATGTATGAAATCCTTTTTACGTGATTATTTACATAGCACGTCTCTGATAGTTATTAAAGCTGATATCTGGTGTCTAAAATCCAAATTTATATATCTCGCAAGTCGATGCAAGGCAATAATTTATCATATCATTTATTTAAATTGTCCCTAGACTTCTTCTGTAAAGAAATTCAAGTTGTAAAGTAGTTCGAATTAATAGTTCTACAATGTCAACCAAATGCACTTAACACCTCCTTATCTCGTTGCTATGATCCATGCTCCTATTGCAAGGTCATCAGCTGTTTACAGGTGTTAAGTGAATGCAAATATTTTTAAAACATGTATCTTTGTGCAGCTTTCGCCAGACAAAGTTCCACACAGTGGACGAAAATATACCGCGTATACATTAATTTTGATACTTAAAATAATTACCTGGGTTGGAAATTGGCTGGCGTGTGATAAAATGAAATAGTCAAATAACCTTTACAGTACCTGTAAAAATTAATTAAAGCTTGTCCCACGCAAGTGACTTCGCGGAATGCAGAACAAATAGCGGATTTACCTATTTATCTACTAAATAAATTGATTTTAAGTCAAACGTTCGTCTTATGGAGCGTTAATAAACATCTATTATCAACGAAATGGCGGTTATCAAGGTAAAAGTATATAATTATCAACACGGTGAATAGCCTTTACTTGTATCTAGTTGTAGATGAAGCTGAGCTGGAACGATCTTCATTCAGGCAAAATGCGTATTTATTTGGTGTCAGGAGTCAGATATCTATATCAATGTGAATGTTTGGTTTGTTGGCATGGACAACAAATTTGTTCAATATACCAAATTGATCTATTGTTGTAACAAAATCCACCGTTTAATCACCCCCCATCTAGGTGTTGATTTTCTGACATATGAAGTAGAATAAAGGCTTCATTATATATGGTCAGTTTAAATATGTTTTCCTAATCGATATAAGCCGTCACTGACTTAAAATAAAGCTTTATGAACCAGTAAACCGCATACTGACCGATGAGAATAAGAGGTGCCCAATCCCTACATTGTTAAAGCCTTCAAGGCTTATTTTTGTTAGCACTTTTCAGGCTCTCGGGCGTTAACAACGTATACTTTTATACTGTACGGTATACGTTATAAGCGTTAAAGACTTAACATTGTTAACTGCCACTTGGACTGCTATTACGCAAGTGCGTCATTTTCTATCAAACAGCCCAGCGGCATTTATATTGAACAGACGTTACAAGTTTTTTCAATTACTGTTGGAAATTAACACAATAACAGATGAGTAGGTAGAGTGTTGGTTATAATTTGTACTAGCAACAGGGGATGATTTATTCATGATTATAGAATATATAAAAATAAAATGTTTTCTGCATAATTTGAATGTGCAGATTTCAAAACTGAGCCATCTTTATGATATCTTTTCAAATAAATTCACAGGAAGCATTCAAACACATGTACCCTCCACCATTTTTAATATTGGTCTCTGTCAATTTTTGAAAATTCCTGACCTCATGTTATTTCAAGATTAAATTTGCATATTTCTTACATATACTTTATATAGAAATGTCCTGCGAACATTCTGCTTTAAGAATAAATTTACTTTTTCTATCTTCCAGTTAATTCAGAAGCCCCTCTGTGCCTTTTTATCACACACACCCAACATTTTAGCATTAAATACTATATTGCTGAGTCATACACAAGTTGAAATTATATCTGGCTTTGAAAATGGAATGCTTTTTTTTGCTTAATTTGAATGTGCAGGTTTCAAAAATGAACCCATCTTTATGATATATTTTCAAATAAATTCACAGGAAGCATTCAAACACATGTAATGTCCACCATTTTTTTAATATTGGTATTTAGTCACTTTTCGAAAATTCTTGACATGTTACAGAATGCTTACAGAAATGATGTAATGTTGGCCGATATGATGATATATATTATTCAACTTTGTTAGTAGAAAAGGGAGAACTCTATCCCATTCCAATATGCTGAATCAACTTGGTTAACTTGGGGCATCGATTGTATAAACAAATAGACATGGAGTGTTTGTCATGGATCCTCATTATTTGGGCACTGATGTCTCTGCATCATTTTAAAGGTATCTATGGCATAATTTTCAACCACCTTGGGCCCTGGGTCACCAAGTGGTCTAAGTCCTAAGCCTTTATAGATCAATGACACCTCAGCTATGTCCACATGAATTCAAGTTTCATGCTTGGCCAGCATCTGTATGTGAGAGCTTAATATTTGTTATTGCTAATTGTTTGATCCCATTCTTCTTTATCTCTTTATCTTCAATAAAAATGGTGCTGCTGAGATCTGGAGTATGGTTGCCAGTGACCATATTTCACTATACCTTTATGAGAAGTCATGCATGTCTTTGTTATTTGGATTTTTGCATAGCTTTATTTAAAAATATATCTGTTATATTGCCTTGTGGTCTGCAGCGTGACAGTTTATGGTAATGTGTAGCACTGGGGCCGCACACTGCAGACATGTAGCATCATGACCTACCCAGTCAGATTATCTTGACACCAGGCGAATGATTCCTAACACTAACCTCTTTAATACTAAGCATCAGGTGAAGTAGCTGCTGTTGTTAGAAGTATTTGGTATTACTCAGCTGGGGTTTGAACCCACATCCTCCTGCATCCGAGACATGTTTTAAACCATTTGGTCAGAAGAGCTATTTTGAGAAGTCATTGATAAGTCTTGAGCATTTTATACCCATTTTGGTCAATTCTTTATACCGGTAGAATAAGTTAGGCAAAGCCTGAATAACAGAAAATTATTTTCCATTCTCCATGTGTTAACATATTGCAGCAATAATCAATGTATATAAAATAGATCGACATGAGCATTATGTAAACAAAAATTAAGACCTTTGTGGGTTAAATAAAAATATTTGTATGACAGGTATTTTTTTAAACAACTTGTTCTGGACAAGTGATAGAACAAATATTGAATACTACAAAAGATTAACTAAATGTGTATTATTATCTCATTATAATGGCAAGTTGTACCATTGTCTACCTTTACAAAAATTGCCCAATCCCATTTTGAGTCCTACACAATACTCTTAAAAAGTTCTTGCTTTAGATATCTCATAGTCAGGGAAAGACTATCACCTGCGAAATCTATTTTTACCATATTATGTGTTTCATACATATGTATTCCAATGTATTCTTTGATGAAAATTAATATGTAACATGAGTAATCATGTCATTTTTAGTTTTATCTTTTTAGACGTAGTTTAAAATTTTCAGTCATATCACTACCATGTCTGCATTATGGCAGGTTTTAGTGATGTATAGCACTGGGGCATCATGCCGCAGATATGTAGTGTGATGTCCCACCAAGTCACATTATCCAAGCAAGGAAGCTGTTAGTACTATTTTTTTTAAATTTTTGGTATGACTTGGATGGGGATTAAACCCATGACCTCCCGCATCCGAGTCATATGTTCTAACCACTAGGCTACCAGAGTGCTAATCATGTCATTAGAAAAAGCTTTATGCACTTGCACAACAATTCATGCATTGTCAGCACATTCACAGATTTTGATGTTCTCTGCCCAAAAGTTTCTGAACAATTAATGTAATGGTTTAAGGCCAAAACATTTTGAAAATGAATTTAAAAATATAAAATTATGACCACAAGAAAAATATGTTTATGTATAGATGGAAAATTTGATGTCAGGTTGATATATACAAAAGAGTCTTGTTGAGTGAAGTACAGGTCCATATACATCCAAGAGTCGTGCTGAGTGATTATCCTTGTTCAATGTTTGTAACAAAAAAGCATTATGTGTGCAAGTATGGAGAGAATGTTTCACATGTATCATGCACAAAGATTCAACTGACTTAAAACAGCATGGCAATGTCTCACTATTTTTCTCTAAATGAGTTTTGACCTAAAATTTAAAAGCATTTATTAAAATGAAAATAATAATTTATCAGATATTAGGTATTATGTATTTTTCATATTGCTCATGTGCCATAGCTAAACCCGGGTGTATTGCTAGTGCACAATATACCAGTGCTCCGTTTTTTTAAAGTTTTTTTTCAAAGCAGTAGCAGCTACATATTGATAATACCCATGTTATGTTTTGTCACTTCCATTTTATTGAACATTTTATAATTATGCCATCATGTACATAGTTCCTCTCTTTGAACAGAAGGACAAGAGACCAAGGACAGTTTTCACCGAAAGTTAGTTAAAGGGTCTCGAGTCGTCCTGGGACAATGGACTCTACAACACCAAAGACAAGGACAGTGTCAGTACACTTGCTGACAATCTTGCTCTTACAGAGCAGCAAGTTAAGGTAGTAAAGACATAAATCATTATGAAATAAAAATTTATACCCAGAATTTTTAATTGATAAGTCATGTTTTTTTCTTAAGAAAATAACTTTGTTGTAGCTCAGATTCAGACTTGATAAACATCAGCCTTTTTATCTTTTTCAGATCACTGTCCATATACTTTATGAAGCCAATTTGGATATGTTGCCTCTCTGTGTGCATCCATTTTTTTTAGTCTTTTGTTTATGTACACATAGGAAACTTGCTAAACACAGTTGGGTCACTTTTTAAAGTTCCTTTATGAAATATTTTGTGTTTAGAAAAGTTAGATGTACATAATCATTTAAGAATTAACCCTTTTTTATGGTATGTGCAAAATTTGTGTATTTCTTACTATATATTCAGTCTCAAAACATTCAGAGATGCATAATTTGATTTGTCTGTAAGTCTGTCTGTTTCTGTTCGTGTAAACATTCTTTTTCCAATTTATAAGTTCCAAATTATTAAAGATATTTCAATTCAATCACAATGACATTAGTGTGACTGATATTTTCATCTATCTTACATTCAGTAATATAATTAAGTGAGAAGATACTAAAACATGTGTTTTTGGACTTCTAGGATTAGATTGGCAACAAACGAGCCAAGCGTAAACGTACTTCCAGTGTTAAACCGACTTCCAGTGGTGCCCGCATTTTGAAAAAGCCAAAAGCCTCAAGGATGAATGGTCCGACTGCCTACAACGTTTTTTTTGTAAAGGAAAAAGTCTTAGTGAGTAATACGCTAATTTTGCGCACATTGCAATGTAAAGTTGAGTTTTCAGTGCATTTGCATCGATACTCTATTCCTTTAATTATGAATGAATATTTATATATTGATGTATGTTGCTATTAACTAATGTCAGATATTATTATTTCATCATATATCTTATAAGATTTCTTGGTATCAAGTAGTGTCTGGTTTCAGTGTTGCTTTTGGGGTTCCAAGTGGCAAACCGGTCTAAAGCACGTACCATTACGGATCACTGCCATCTCACCTGTATATGTGGGTTCTGGTCTCAGGTTCATCCAATATGATAAAGCTTGTCGGTAGCTTATCATCGGTCTAGGCTTTCCCAATTTGTTTCCTACACCATTAATACTGGCTTTCATTTATAACATATCTTGTGCTGGAAAATGGTGTTAAAACCTACAACAACAAGAACATTGTTGTTTTTGGGTTTAAAGCCATTTATCAGCTCAAAGACAGACTATAATTAAATAAACTGTAGTCTGTTTAAATGGTGTAGGAAGGACCTGGAAAAAAGCCCGGTAAGAACCATCAACCCTCAGTAAACTACTGGTACATTTCTAACATAAAAGTTTTAGCTGAGACATTAACCCACACAGAGTTGTGACTGCAACAATCAGAACTGGCGATCACTTCAGTCCACTTTGACACCCATGGCCCCATTTAGTTGTAAAGGAACACAAATATTTATTCATGTGCCCAACCCTCAAAAAGGTACTCAAGTAAAATGCTAATACTGAGCAAAAGTGTGCTAACTGAAAGACATGTTTTTTATACAAGGTATGGGGTCTGTTCAAAATCGTTTGATAATGAGGAAAGTAATCAAATATATAAAAATTCTCATCAAAAACTGCATTAATAGCTTTTCTCACCCTCAGAAATAAAATCTGATGAATACAGAACATTCATTCCTTTATCTTGTCTCACACATTTTTCATTTTCTGAAAGATAATTAATATTTCAGTGCAACTTCCATAATCATCAAAGACAATAAACATAATTTCCAGACAGCTTCAGGCTCCCCGCCCCCATTCAGTTTGTAAATATTTTTTACCTTCCTTGCATTTGCTTTACAGAGCCATGTTTGATCTATCACATATAGTATTCTCATTATACATTTAACTAATTTTGATCATTATCATTCGTTACAGTGTTAAAAGCACAACAAATGTGGGCAAATATACATTGAATATGCTGTTTTATTGCTTGCTTTGTATATTTGAAGCATTTATTAACTAAAGGTGTTATATGCCTGTTGTAAGACATATCACTTATACGTATATATCACAGCATAAAATTGGTAGAGTTCTGATAACATGGTGATGGTACACTGCATATCATTGCTAGATGCTTTGAGGTATGTATGAAAGTTGTTTTCATCGTGTCTAAAATGCTTTTTCATTACTTGCAGACACTTGCTCTCCTAAAGGTGCACACTAACAGGTGATGAAGGCAACCAATTTGTTTATCATGTCTGCCTATTATAACACTTTGTAATTCACACACACCAATTAATTTAAAAAACGTTTGTAGCCATATTTTTGGCAGGGTAGAAATATGTCAAAACAAGATGAACATTCTCTTTCTGTAAATTTAGCTTTCAAGAATGATTTGATTTTATGCGATCTTATATCTTTGCTTTCTAAGATTCTTAAGTTGGTACTATAAAGTTGATGTACTGTTAAATCCACCCACCTACACCACCCATAAACTGGTGTTGTAATATTACGTAAGTATTAATATTTGACTTATGTCACTTACATGTTTATACAGTGTACATGTTCCATTTCAGGACATTTACTAGTTTTCTACATTGTATACAGTTTCTTTTCATTTAATTACTTTCTTACCAGTTTAGGAATACAATCTAAATATTTCAGACTTTCTAATTGCAGTTTACATCATTCTTAAAAGTTGTAAACAATTTTGAAAAATAATTTAATTTCAGTTAGTGCACATTGAGTCACTTTTAGTTTAATGGCTGTCTATCCTTTCACCTATAATTGTTAAGATCACAATGCATGGTTTTCATTTAAAAGATGCCTTAGTATGAAACTGAAATTTTAAAAACAATATCTTTTTTCAGCATGTTCATGATTAATTTTATTTGCTTAGGATGTTATCTCATGTTAATATTAAAAACAACTATATATTCCAAGTGATACCAGTAAATTCTTCTTGGAGAATGCAACTAGCAATGTCATTTTTGATTTCATAATTTCCTTTCAGTTGTAACTAATTTTACAAGATATATCTGCACATGAATTTTCTTATCAAATATATCAAGGTTATCCTGTATTTTCAGACTATTCATCTTCAGGCCAGACATTTTGTAAATGGTCAACAGAATGGAAAAACATGAAGGAAGAAGAGAAGCAGAAGTATAAGGAGGAAGCTGTTTCTTTTAAAAACAATATTGTACCAACTACAGACAGGACAAAGCTGAAGAAGCATCATCTGAAGTTGATAAGCCAGTCTGGAAGAATGAAACAAATAATTATATCACCAACTTAAAGCTTACTAATTTAATTTCTGACCCCATTTTCCATCACCCAATTCCATAAATAATACATTGTTCGGTAATATTGTCAATTATAGATATTAATCTGCTGTTGATTGTTGTTGATTGTAAGAATTTTTATTATTTGTCTGGTCTATATCACCTGTTAGAAAATTATATATTTCTCTCTTCTCAGAATATAATTTTGTGTCAGCTTCTCATGTTCAGTTGCTATGTAAACTTGAACAAAAAGGAGGAACAAAATTTTAGTAAATTCTTCAAGAACTTGAAATGTACTTCAGAAAGTTATTATTAACGTTATTTAGTACTGCAGGTGACTAATGGTTCCAGTATAATTATCACAGATATAAATGCAAACAGAAGAAATAAACACGTATCTATCTTACAATGGATTTTTGTACAAATCTTTAGTGTGATGTTCTGAGTAGTCTGGGTATTCATGTTGGTGGGCTCTTTGTGGACACTGATGGCTGTGCTTGTGTGTTTGGGAGTAGCAGGGCCCATGACTATTTTTATCAGAAGAGCATCCGGCAAACGTTTGCATCTCAGATGCAGGGTGAGTTTGTTTTTATTATAGGAAACTCAGTAGGAGGTATATTTTTTAATGACTGGCATATACATGTGTAACATTAATTTATTTGCACCAAGATCTTACTATTATCTCATTAACATTGTTCCTTTGAAGTTTGAGAAGATGCATAAAGATGACTTTTCCCATGACATTGCAGTCACTAGCTATTTAAACTTGCCCTGAAGCCTTCATTAACATGACACAATTGGACGTAAACTATGAAGATGTGTCATTTCCACCAACATATGATAAACACAATGCCATGACATAATAAGTACTCTGACCAGTGTAAGGACTAAAATGAATGGTCTTGTTGTTTGTAGTCATTTAAGTCTTTTAGAACCAATGACTTGAGAATTGCACATGTCGATCGAAAATGTCATGCCATATGTCTGATTTAACATGTTTAAAATCGCACTCACAATTAAATAATTACTCACTGTTACAGCATCTGAAAGTAACATACACATTTAAACAGACCACAGAGAAGCAGTTAATTTAGTGAGAAAAAAATTCAATGACTGTTGAGGTAAGATTCATTCTCTTTAAGTCATGTAGCGTACACATTTACTTAAGTGACATACCTGTACACATATTAAACATTTCAACCTATTAAAGTTGCACCTGTCAATTTGTTTCAATAAACCAGCTGATTTCAGACTAATTACAGATTTTTAATGAAAGGTGAATCACTAAATCACTACGACAACCATTAGCTCAGATATGCTTGAAAATTGAGTTGTGAGAAAGTTGTATTTCTCAAAATGAAATTTATTAAGCAAAGCTTGTCCATCTGAAAGACAGAATTTGAAATTTTTACCTTGTATCCTGCATATATACATCAGTAATTTAAAGTATGAATCATACCCATCAAAAAAAAAGTTATTTGGAAAATATAACAGTTGATAAATGTAATGTTTCGTATTATTAATATACATGCACTGATATATTTTTCAGTTCTGCTATCCCATAGCTGAATTCATATCATTGCCTATTGCTTTATTCCATATGCTACACTGTGTTTATCTTTCACTATTACTAGTTTAATAAACTCTACTAACTGCAGACCGTATCTCAGACTTTGAGTTTTTCATGAATTTGTTATTCATTAGTTTGTATTTTCCATACAGAAAAAACGACTGGAGATCAAGTGCCCTACAAGGCAATTAAAGAGGGAAAATTTAGACTGGAAGTGAAAAACCTACCCAATGGTGTTAAGTTCAGGTACAAGAATCATACATGTGTGTGTGTGTGTGTGTGTGTGTGTGTGTCGTTATTTACTTTAACCTAGCTTTTAAAAAATAAACTAAATCGTTGTGCTATCTGCAGAGTGGCATTTTATATTAATGTCAAGCAATGGTGCATCATGCCACTAACATGTAGCAAGATGAATCACCCGGTCACATTATTCTGACACCAGGCTTATCATTCCTAAAACTAACCTCTTACTGCGGAGTGCCTAATGAAGCAGCTTTACCATTTTTATAAATCTTGGGTATGACTCAGTTGTGGGATTGAACCTGCGACCTCCCACATCCAAGGTTGACACTCTATCCACTAACGGCACTGGAGCAATTTTAGTGAATCTGGAACTCATTAAAGCTGCTGGTTTACCCAGAAAGGGGTCTTTGCTAATTTTCTTTAACCACATAACCTGATGCACAATACATTATCAGAGAATATGGAGCAGAGACCACTATTTTGTAAGCAATACTAAAATATAATCCTTGTGTTGACATATTTCTTCTTTCATGTCAACTTGTATCTGTAACTTCTTCAAAACTTAAAAAAAACAATGACTTGTTTTAACATTGCTAATGTTGTTTTTTTTTTAAAATTTGCTCAAAGCTCAATCTATATACTATCAATGTTTTAGTGAGACCTGTACCTACAATTTGATGTTTGTTAGAATCTGTATTCGGTAACAACTCAAAACGAGTTCATATGCATGAAGTACTCCTATATCATGACTTGTAATAGGAAATCTTTAGGTGGAATACTCTCAAGCGCTCTCCATTTGTCGAGAAGAAAATGTTCCATGAGGACATAAAAGTTTTGAACATTTATTGATATTTAGTATACTGATTCCAGTTTGTGCTATAAGATTTAATTTGTCAGCAGAATTACAAACGTGTCTCCATAATGTATTATTAAACTCCTACATATTTCCTTCAATGACATTTTATCAATTTGAAATATCACATACAGTGTATAGCAAAAAGAGGTTTGGACAAGAGGGTATCAATAAAAGAAACTGAAATCCTTAAAAATATATCCATGTAGATAAATATCAGTATGCATTTAAATTTTAGTGGACACTAGAAAACTGTTTATGCAGCTTATTTATTTTTGATGCAGCCAGCCATTCAACGTTGGTGGACTGTGTTTTATTAAATAAGTATTCTTAATACTTTATGGTTTCTGTATGGATGAATTATCGATCATTATACAGAATCCGGGCGATGGGGAGAGGATGTCAAGCATATCTTCGCAGGGTGTGTGTGTGTAAAAAAAGTATGCATCAGTACATGGTGGGGTGAAGGAAAGGCAGAACTTTGCCAGATTTTTTGTGTATGTACTAAATGGATGGCCCCAAATTCGGTAATTAAAAGTCGTTACAATAACTTCAGTGCTCAAGTAGCATCTTTCGTATTTTTTTATACCTTGCAAAGTAAGAGTGTTACTGTCAACCTTACTCTATGAAAATAAGACTCATGATCTCCCAGAATGTATATTTTGTATATTCAATATGAGGAAATCTGAAAAATGAAACAATTCATGCCAAGTGTTATATTTATAAACATTACCTTTCACCATGTTTAAGGTTAAAGAAAAGGTATGGGAACTCATGGCGACATGCTGATCCAAAGACTGCTGTAACATCAAGTATTTTGTTCTTGACTTTGGATCTAAGTGCATTTCCTGCTTGAAATTCATTACAGTCCTGCAATACAGTACGGATTAGCATTTAAAAGATTAATGTATGTGTGTAAGAATTCATGCCATGGCCTTCCGCACATTATAATCAACTTAAAATAGAAAAAGCATCATCAATGCTTTACATACATTGCTAGCAACATGTAAGCAACTTTATATCAAAATAAACTTGAATAGTTTCCTAAAGAAAATTCTCCAAAATCTATGTATGACAAATTGAAAACTTTTTATTACAAAATTAAAAACTTAATTTTGGGTTCTTCAGATATCAAACCAAATATATTGCTTAAATGATACTTACAACTTCTTTTTTGGTTAAGTCACTTGAAAAATTTTCAATGAATTTATCCACTTCTATCTGGTCCAAAAAGAAATTTCCTTCATGCTTGGGCTTGGAAGTTGTGTATCCTGATGCAAGCCTCCTTACAAGTTGGAAATCAGCATCAAATGACACTATCTTCTTGGGATTCTAAAATATTGCCCCAAAAAATATTAATCTATTTTAAAAATTAAACATGTGTACATTTATTATCTTCCTTGCAAGAATGTTGTAAAAATGAGAAACGCTAGTACCCTATTATCATCTTTAATGTTATGATTTAAAAGTTAAAAGGTACAATATAAATTAAGTTACAATGAAAACATCGACGGAGTAGAATTAACAGTGAACTTAATCTCAGCCTTCAAAGGCATTAAGAATAATTGGTGCCTTTCTTATTCTAAAATGTATATAAAATTTGGTTAAGATAATATAACTTTCACTACTGCATTGAGAAAAAATAGTAACACAGAAACACATTAATCTCCTGGTACATCATTTCTCACATCATTTGACTCGTATGTTATATTTGACAAAGTTTAATACTGACAAGATAATTAAGAAAGAAGGCTGAGATATAGTAGGAAAAGTTATGATCCATTTTCTATACAAAAAAGATAATAAATTGAAAGCATGCTGGACATGCTGGAGTCCCTGCAGCTAGATCTTCACAAAGATGCGTAGGGTGGCAAAGCCTGTGTTGGAAATATCGATACTGTATTAGGCACTCTTTCATTAATATTTTGTACACGTTGTTCACCTGGAAAAGAGAACATAATAAAATTGATACCAGATTCATGTTCACTTCTGATTATATAAATAAAATCTGCAAATAAGAAATCACTGTAAACTCATTCTAAAATTAATTATCAGAACATTATTTCCATTTCAAACTTAATAACATATATACAATAATAAAATGAACCTTATACATAGTTTTAAAAAGCAAATAAAAAAGCCAATATTATCAAACTGCACTTATCCAAATGTCTATGTGTCCATACAACATCTGGGAAAAAAAATTCAACTACCGGTAGTACTTTTCAGTGATACATTGCAGCATTAAAACTTCAATGTAATAAGAATTAAAGAAATTAATTCAAATCCAGCAATTAAGTCTTTCTTAATAAAGATAGTGTCTGCAAGAAAGAGTTTGCGATTACTCAATTTCAATCTACCTCCTGAAATTTAAAATGTAAGTATCTACCTCTGACTCAACCAGGCCTTGCCGATGTTTAGAGTGCTTAGCTTTCAAGGCTTCACAAAATCCTTTGGCAGACACCTGGCATTCCAACATAAGTGCTGTCAACCACTCAAGAAGGCCTATGTGAAATGCAAGTACTGGCTTCTTTGATGATGATGGCCACAGATAGCTTCTCAGCATGGTCTCAGCTGGGAGTTCGCAATTGCAAAATTGCATGACTCGCTTATGTTGTCTGCCTGAAAGAAAACGCATGTAGAATATTAAGTCTTTGGTTCCAATGATATGAACATATTTATAGTGATCTGTTGATAAGTTCAACTTACGATTAGCAGGGAGTACAGACAACTGCATCATTTCATAGAATGTACTGTTTTCACACATTGTTTTTTGGAGATCAAGGATATATTATTTATCTTCCCAATGTAAACATTTTAACAAAAATCTTCCTTAAACCACATGAAACTCATTAAATTGTTTAGGTCTTTGACACAGAACTGATCTTTATGGGCAGAAACCTATTTCATTTTCAGTCACAGTGAACTTTAACAACGACATGCTGATCCTGAAAGTGATAGGCTTTATCAATGACAAAGTGAAAGCAAGACAAAACATCTGTTAATGGTACATGACATTGTTATTGGCATGGAAATTATATAGGAAGCATATATACAGACATCATTAAAGAACAGTAAGCACCTTGGGTACACATATAAAACATTTCACAGCATCTTTTTAAATAAATGTTGTATCATACAAAATTGGAAGTGATATAAAAACAAAGAAAAAGCAAACCACATCACTAAGCTATAACTCACCCATTAAGTTAAATGCTAAAATGTTCATTGCAGAAGGGTGCTGAAACTGAACTATCTGCAGATCTTGCACTGTAATCAACCAGAATTGTATATCATTTAATCCACTAAATTTGATTAAAGTTCAATTATGTATTCATAGGCTGATTGGGGAAAAGAATGCATAAATATCAAACTTAATTTCAAAAGTAACCTAATTCTTTTAGTTAGATTTTCAAACAATAAAAATGACTTTTCAGGGACAATATGAATTTTGATATTGAAATTAAAGAACTTTATAAATCCAACTGCCCAAATTCAGGATATTTCAAGTATGAATTAACAAATATACATCACTGTATATTGTTACTTAAACTCCTAACATGATATTGTTTGTTAGCAATGAACAAATCTTAGGATTAAATTCCCTGGTGAATACTGGATCGATCAATTGCTCCTACACACACTGCATAAAGTGACAGCTTCTTTCTAAAATCACCAAGGGTTCAAACATTTAACTATTTATATAGTAACATCTTATGACATATTACCTTTGTTATCTATAACAACAATATCTTGGTGATAGCTGGATACACAAGTATGGTTGTCTGGTCGTATCCACACTGGTGTATCCACATGAACATGTATGAAGGTACCGTTCTGGGAAATGGGAAATCAATGATTATAATCTAATTCGAAAAACAAATCTGAAAATGTAAAAGTGAAAAAAAGCAAGTTCTATGACCTGTCAGCACAGTAAAGTTGAATAAATTTGCTCTTTTGCTGACATAATCTGTGAAATTGCTTCAATTGCCTTACCACAATCTGTTATACAAAAGATAAATCCTTGGACAAAAACAAGCAAAATGGAACCTGACTGTATTTCCAAAGCAAACTTTATATCAATAAATACAAAAAAGTTTACTTTGCTGAATGTTTTCTGCTTCATTCAGCTATCAGCATGACTATTTCAATATCGCCATTGTTCAGATTATATCTTCTCCATCATTAGAACTTTCTTAACCAAAGTTTTGCATAAACGAAGTTAATATACAGTTGCATCCAGATACATCCTTATATAAATATACAAACTTTAATTTAAAAAATGCACAAATGCATATTCTCAAGGCTATATAGTGATTGAAAAGATTTCTGATAAGCAAAGAATCAACCTTTTAGCAAGATGTATGTTGTATAATCTTTTTTCCTTTATCGTTATACCTTAAATGCTTCAAACATGTGAAGATGAAACAGGCTGTGGAAAATACCAATACAAGAATGACAATATAGCGCTGATGTACCACAATCCATGCAACGGTAAATGTGGTCAACCGTTTGCATGTGTGGCTAGGAGGAATAAAAGTCACTTCTATTCCAATATTTAAAAGTTTATCCTGGATTGCAGTCCAGTTTTCCACTCTTTTGGACTTCTGCTTATGGTATGGTGTCAATTGGGCACATGGGTCTAAAAATAAAGAAAAGAATTTAAGTTAACTAGCAATGTGGAAATGTTGATAAATTCTTGCTTAGCATACTATCGTGTAACCACAATCATAGCAAGCTAGACAAATATGTAAAACATCATGCAACCAATGTTACATATTGTGGATAAATTTGATAACAAGCCCATGTGCACAACACTACAAAAATAGATCAAAATTGCAATTATTGCTTAAAAAATGAAAAATATGTTGGAATTGTTGAAATATGCATTTGAAGTCCAAACATGTTACTTTATTATATTGATTACGTTATGACTCTGAGGCTAATTTCTTAGTGGTGAGGGGTGTGGGGAGATTATTGAGATGGACCACAGGGTAATAATGCATGGCCAAGGGTCAAGGTATTCTAGTATGATATGTGCTGACATCTTGGTCATTTTATCACATTTATAACACATGCCAACTGTCAATTTTCACTAAAATCCCAAAAACTAATAGCCGCTGGATGAATAAAATTTCAGAAAGTGTGCATAGAATAAAAACATAACTATTATTGACCCAAGTTGTATGCACCTAGCTTGAAGGGTCTAATGTGGAGAATTTAAACTACATTTCACATGTACAACCATGAAGATCACAGTATCCCAGCACTTCTATCAAAGGAATTGAATAAAATTAACATGCAGGTGAAAACAAACAGGTTAACAGTAACTGTGTTTAAAGCAGTTTATACATAATCGTGCTTACGACCCAAAGGTATATAAGCAATGTTTATACGCACACATTGAACTCTAAGTGACATAACAGTAGATACTGGTGGTGATACACAAATTACACCTCACCCATCATCTCTGATTAATTGCTTTTGTCTTTTACACGTATGAATGAATGGCTTTTTACACCCTTTTTTAAACAGACATATCCTTTTAATTTATGTTGCGGAGCAAATGACATTGTCTAACAATTAATTTACAACATAGAAACAAGTTTTCCTGTACCATATGTTACATCTCCTTGGCAGAAAAAGCTCCATTAAATAACTCAGTGCAGCAAAACAGTTTTAACATTATAACTCACCTTCAATTTCTTTATTTCCTTCATCATGATCAGATGATGTAGGCATGCCTTCTTGTACTGGCACAGTATGATTATCTGCTAAAGGCACATTGTGCGAAGTACTTGCAACCGAGTTGTGACTGGCAAATGTATGCGAAACCCTTTCATATACGACCCTCATAGATCTACCTCTCAGAGAGATACATTTGTTCCTGGGTGGTTTTCTGAACTTTGTCAAAACCATTATAATACAAAATATAGTAATGTAAATTTAGAGTGGTTTAAAGCCACCAGAAACACATTTCAGAAATAAGTACAAACATGATGGATAAATGACCAAGTAACTGCTTAACTAATCCCCATGAGTGTAAAAGAACTTGCATATAATAATAGAGGATACTTCAGGCGGTATTTTCAAAATGTGTACTACTTGAACTTAATTTACCAATAATGGTAATATGAATTTAAGCTATGTGAATAAACATCAAGGTCCAAAAAGTATGATAACATGTCATGTGCGATATGGCCAATAATATTACAAATTTTGGGGTATATTTGTTTTGACGGCATAACATGTTGGTTATTAAGTGCTTAGGAAACTGAAATAAAGTGCCTTCAAGAACACACAACATGCAGCTGACCCGAGCTGCTTTGATGGTAGGGTTTGAACCTGTACTCTTCGGATCTCAAGTCTGGCACATTCACTATTAAGTCACTTTTAATGGTGGCTGCCTTGGTAGCCATACTGGATGTAAAATATATATTTTAATTTAAAGAAGCTAGACATAATTGAAATATCTTCTAGTGAAAACTCCTTACTGACCTGAGTTGCATCCTTATTAAATGTCAGAGCAGTGCTTTTTCATTTGGAGCAGCTAGAGAATGGGATGCATGTGTAGAAAGTGTTATGAAAATATAACATGTATTTTAGGACATGCAGCAATGGCAAGTTTGTGCTCATGTATGGACACAGACTATATGTTGCAAGAGAAATGAAAGAAAAACAGATCATCTCATAAAGACCTTCAGGTCTTTCCCCAATAGAGCTAAACACTCATCAACTATGCTGTAAGTTGATCAGCCCATGTTTAAGTAATTGTTTGCTTTATGTTCTGATGCTGTTATATTTTAACGCAGTGTCATCAACTCAAAGTTCACTGAATGTATTCATAAAAAAAACATGTTTTCACTAATCTTCATTGAGACTGAAAAGGTCTCTGAAAATTGTATCAGTAATGCATGTGAAATGACCCATACAAATCTTTAATAACAACTCGAATAATAGACAGCAAACCAACTAGTGAACATCTAATGTGACACACAGTGGATGACAAAATCAGTGACACTGTTTAGAATACTGTGCTGCATTTAGAACGTTTTATGTGGAGCTGTTTTTACCAACCGTTTCTAGTTGGTTCTATCTTTAAAAAATTTCTATATATTTAGAAAGTCCCTGTTAGGTATGTTTATAAGTAAGTCTCCTGCTTTTAGTTAAAAAATCTCCTATAATATTTTATCTTTCTTAACGATTATTTATACTTCTACAAAAACAAGTAATGAAAGTTGCCGGACTGTTCTGAATCACCGAAAATGTACATTCAATGACATATTCTGCAAAAGTACATTGCCAACAAATACAAAATACTGACAAGTCATTTTTTTTTTAATTTTTTATTTACAAGTGAACAAATATTTTAGCACAAGTATGATTCATATCCGATTTTATTTTTGTAGAATCCTATAGATTCTTGGACAAAATCTTTACCAAAAAATATTCTTAAAATAAATATATATGAACGGCTATTGAAATGCTAAATCATGTTTGTTTCATTGTCTCAATAAGTTTGTGCTTCCTATGTGCTACGGAAAATAAGTATCTTTTTTATCGGTAGCAACCGACCTGAAGGTCGTCAAAATAAGAGGTAAAACAAGAACATTAACGGAAAAACGGATGAAAGAATGCAATGAAGAGTACTAGGAGATATATCATTGTTTATTGTTATCCATACTTCGCAAAAATAAATAATGTTTTTTCCAACGGAAATGAGATTTATCACTATGAACAATATACATTTCTGAAAATAAAAAGTTCTTAAGTGCGTCAAAAGTGATGTCTCCGATAAAGCTTACTTCATCAATGATGTATTAAGCACACCGATGTGCAGATTATTTATTTATTTAATCCTACTTGGTTACAAACTAGTCCATTATGTTATTGTATTTATAATCCTATTTACAAATGTAAATTTACTGATAGTTTTAATTTCGTGGGAAATTACCCGTTTATTCGTCAAAGTCTATACTGTATAAAGCAAAAGTTGTATTCACTGACCCGATCATCCGATGTTTGATAGAAAATGACGCACATGCGTAATAGCAGTCCAAGTGGCAGTTAACAATGTTAAGTCTTTAACGCTTATAACGTATACGTACAGTATAAAAGTATACGTTGTTAACGCCCGAGAGCCTGAAAAGTGCTAACAAAAATAAGCCTTGAAGGCTTTAAGAATGTAGGGATCGGGTGATATAACCATGTAACTGATTCATACAAATTCCTATTCACCGAAACAAAACTTAATTTAAGAATAGAATCTCACATTGTACACGAGTCATGAAGTCATGAAACTTGAAAGACAATCACACACTGCATGACAACACGGTTGTTGTTGAAAAGTCCTTGGAAATCAGGGTAAAACAAACGAATTCTAGCAGGATTCAGACCAGGGATAGATTCACTCGGTAAAGATACCCTTTGGCTTATTAGAAGATTGTTCTTGAACGTTGTCATTGATAAAAATGCCTCATATTAGAGGAACATTATTATTCAACTATTCTAGGTCATAATACCGCATCTCATTATACAAAGTTGTGAAATCAAATTCATTCCGCATAAAATATGTCCTCTGCTTATTATGTAACATTAACATCCTACCTCATGCATCCACTATACATACTTCATTTCTTAAAAAAATATTTATTTACACATTTAATATATTATTTTCTGCTAATGATGACCATTAAAAAGCTATTTAGACAATACGGCATAATATCTGAGTCCGCGTTAAGCAGAAATGATCAATGTAATTGTATCTCGACCATTTTTTTTTTAGAAAGTGTTGTTTTAAAGGCGCTTTTGAAATACGAATAACAGTATGATCTGATTATTTAAAGATTTATTATGGGCCAACAATATTATCAATATTATTATTTATTCCTACTTTTGTTGTGACTTAAAATTGTTTTCAAGATGATAGTTCTTTTTCGAAGTCTGGAAAAGATCTATAGAAACTGACAGTAATTATGTTATACATACACAATATCAAACATCTGTAAAAATTAACAGTACTTACTATTCATACACAATATCAAATATCTGTAGAAATTGGCAGTACTTATTATTCATACACAATATCAAACATCTGTAGAAATTGGCAGTACTTATGTTATTTATACACAATATCAAACATCTGTAGAAATTGGCAGTACTTATGTTATTTATACACAATATCAAACATCTGTAGAAATTGGCAGTACTTATTATTCATACACAATATCAAACATCTGTAGAAATTGGCAGTACTTATGTTATTTATACACAATATCAAACATCTGTAGAAATTGGCAGTACTTATGTTATTTATACACAATATCAAATATCTGTAGAAATTGGCAGTACTTATGTTATTTATACACAATATCAAACATCTGTAGAAATTGGCAATACTTATGTTATACATACACAATATCAAACATCTGTAGAAATTGGCAGTACTTATTATTCATACACAATATCAAACATCTATAGAAATTGGCAGTACTTATGTTATTCATACACAATATCAAACATCTGTAGAAATTGGCAGTACTTATGTTATGCATACACAATATCAAAACATCTATAGAAATTGGCAGTACTTATGTTATTCATACATAATGACAAATATCTGTAGAAATTGGCAGTAATTATGTCATTCATACACAATATCAAACATCTGTAGAAATTGGCAGTACTTATGTTATGCATACACAATATCAAAACATCTATAGAAATTGGCAGTACTTATGTTATTCATACATAATGACAAATCTCTGTAGAAATTGGCAGTACTTATGTTATTCATACACAATATCAAACATCTATAGAAATTGGCAGTAATTATGTTATTCATACATAATGACAAACATCTGTAGAAATTGGCAGTAATTATGTTATTCATCCAGAATATCAAACATTTATAGAAATTTGCAGTAATTATGTTATTCATACACAATATCAAACATCTGTAGAAATTGGCAGTAATTATTTTATATATACACAATAACAGTCAAAATGTATATGTTTCAAAAAGGAGCACAGATTGGATTTTTAGTACCAAACAAACAATATTGACATTTTTATGTGTATAAATCATGGAGATCGTGCAGAAGAAATGTGCGTTGGCAAAAGCATGTCGTTTCATTGATTTTGATGCGGTCTGATCTTTAATTATACAACGTATGTTGTCTCAACGGACGTCTTGAACATATAAGACTTTTTGATGATGTTCGTAATGGTACAATGAAGACATCATAGTTGCAAGATATTTTTGGCATTTATGATCGAATTTGTATGATTCTATGGAGTACAACAAATGCAATCTCTTTGAATCAGGACCAAACAAGGTGACTTGATGATTGTAAATTACATGTCATTATACCTACCGGTGCCAAAAACTAGCAAGAAATGCTATCGAAAATAGACTTAGTTTGTGTATCATTTTTCTGGCCAAAAAAATAACTTTTCTTTTGCGCATAAATAAAATAATACATGCATATAACAAATTCTGCAAAGATAGTGCATATCACGAAGAGAAATGTTGTAAATATAGAGTCGCAGAAATGTTGGATAAAGTTTGCAGTCGAAATCGTAAACGTCATAGTATGTATCGCCTTATCCAATGACTTGTGATAATTTACCGATCACTATTTGTCAACTAAATACTTCACATGGAACCGGAATGAATAGACTCAGATTTATTATCCGTATATTTTGTACAATCTTTTCTCCATGTGAGATTTTCAGTGTCTTTAACGGGTGCAAAACCATCGCATCAAAAATTAATAGCATAAGCCGTGGTAAAAAAAAAAGATCAAAACTTCAAAAACTCATAAAATAGTCCAAAAAAAATGCTGAAAACAAACGTTTTTAAATGTATCGAATTTGCCTCAACTACTACTAACTTTGGGCATGAAATCTATTGATGTACACGCGTATTCAACAGAAAGATGCGATACAACTGCTACATGTACGGTCGGATCTTTTTCTTATTTATACTGCAGGGTCTAAGACCCGGAATCTTGGAATGTTGTCATCTTGACGGTTACTCAACAGTGTCAAAGGAATACCGGATACCTATGACAAAGATTGCCATCTCTTTGTACTCTGGAATCTCACTTTGACGGCCGGTTTTCCCGAATAAATTCTATACAGGCCGTTTAAGATCTAATGATTTATGTAAATATGCTCTTCTGTGTTTGAACTGTATTGCTTTTTGATGTGCAATCCAAGTAATCGATTTAAAACGGTTGCTTGTGTAAAATTAAAGCATTACAAAGGAAATGTTATCCTATATTTTGCAGATGTTGTTTATTGTCATATCAACTGTTCCTCGGCCAAATATTCTACAAGCAGGTGATAATTGTCTAAAGTTGCAAAGATAGTAATCAGTGTATTCTACTTCACTTCACAAGGTACCCTGCATCGAAGGAAGTAAATGTGTTTTCCACCCTTTCCCCTCTCTGTCCACATCAATACTGTGACCAATTATTAAATGCAAACTTTTATATTTATAGATACACTGTAACTGGAAGTCTTTCTATTTGCTTAAGGTTACTTTACATATTGTGGCAAGCGATCCCTTCTAAGAATTCAAACAGAACTGAAGAGTTTTATGTCGGTACTGAGATATTGCTTGTAACATATCTTTGTTTACAATATTACCCGTAACGTTTCTTTAGACGTTTGTCTGCCAATTTATCGTAGATAAATATGTGGTAACAGTTATATTTCAATTTAGTTATTTATTTAGATTATTTATTGATACCTTCAGACTTTATGTGGTTTAGGCTTTATATATAAAACTGAGTCACAAAAGCATAACTATCTCTACACCGTACATATCCGAAGAAACGTCCGCCAACAAGCAACTACTACTTCATCGTACTGACACTTGGCTTCGACATAAGACTATCCGCCGATTTATGACCACTTTACCATATAGACGTAGCTTCAACGTATCGAAATTCTTTTAACTTATAAAACATGTTGTCAGATGGGCTAACAATCGAATGTCCGAGTCACCCCTATATAGATTTGACTTTGTTTCTGTAAATTCTTAAAGACAATCTTTTTCAGCTTTCAAAGAAAAGTTGTGTTTTCTCTGAATATTTAGAACAAAAAGCAAACTCCATAACATATATTTTCAAATGTCATGCCAATGATTGGTTTAATAACTAATGAATGTATTTTTCGTGTGTGTGTGTGTGTGTGTGTGTGTGTGTGTCTGTGTGTTTGTGATTTGAATTTTTAACGTAGCTTTACAAAAAATCAGTCATATCGCTACGATGTCTGCCGTGGGACAGTTTATAGTACTGTCTATCTTTGAGGCATCATGCCGCAGACACGTAGTATGATGCCCCATCCCAACCAGTCACATAATCCTGACACCAGACCGACCAGTCCTAACACTAATCTCTTAATCCTGAGCGCCAAGCAGGTTTGTGTGAATAATAGCCACAATTTTTCTATCTGTGTCTTTGATTTGTTTTTGTGCACATAACGGGCTTCTCAATTAGTCAAGAGATTTCACGAAAATAAACTTCTGAGCAAATGTAAGAGAGAGGTTACAAAATGATTCAATACTCACATATTTGGCCAAACACGATTATCGAGTCAGAATATTCCTCACAAACTTTGAAAACTTTCTCATTGAGCCTTCTTTTGAGATTGAAGTGGTTTTTAGATTTATCATGATTCCGAAGTAAAAAGTGTCTGAGCAAACTGCAAAAAAGTAACATAACTATATCGCACACGTGTTCAGCTACAAAAAAAGCCTTTTTTAAAACCAAACGTCAATATCGATCTACCGATATGAGCACTAGAAAATCCACTGTGTTTATTGTCTCTCCTGTGATACACAGAAATCATAAACCTTGATCAGCTTGCACAATTTGCACAAGTTTAAATGTGGCGCTTTTTCTGTACCTTCTGTGCCATGTATATGGTGTCTTGTTAAGTACAATCGACATTTATGGAGATATGGCAGTGTAACTGTTCTATGTTTGTTTGGTACAGTAACACTTATCACGAAATGAAGATCCCGTTGCCGGCATTGACATCATGAAACTCTTTTGATTTTCATCGAATGTCAATACATCTGCACGCAAATTATTGCACATAGTTTTATTCCTTTGCAATGGTATCCTAGCGTTTGTTGTCTGCTGAAGTCATATACATTGTAAGAAGCTTTAACATACACAACTGACAAATTCGGTCAATGTGAGTATGTGAGAAAGCTTGCCAGTAGCTTCTCGTGGGTCGGTGGTTCTTTCTGCAATTATCCCGGGTTCTTCCTCCACCACTTTTACTGGCCACCATGTATAGCCCATATTGTACTGAAAAATGGTTTAAAACCCTAAACATACATACTTGAATACATTATATATATATATATATATATATATATATATATATATATATATATATATATATATATATATATATATATATATATTCGAATCTTTATTTTAATCCTTTTTTAGCTGATCTTTAAACTCGAGAAGTCATCGGGGCAATAAATTAAAAAAATTATCATAGATGCGCGAGCTCAAGTTTAAAACCGTCGCACTCAGCATCATTCTTTACCCACCCACCTCAACGACCTTACCAAATCTGTCATTGGTACTATCACCTCAGTGGATTCAAATTTGTGTCGCATTATATAGTTCCAAATGTTAGAGCGAGTATAGCATGTAATTGCTTCTACTTGAATTCCCCCGCTGTACTGAATATAAAGTATTTTACCAAAAGCTGATAACCTAAAATCAATATATGCAGAGACCAGAATAATGTTACATTTTTCAGCAATAAAACACTAGAATTACGTAATAATTGTACAATACGTATTTGTACAAAAGAAATACTAGTTAACACCTGCCGTCTGTTATAAAACTCACAAAGAAGATACCAATCAGTTTCGAAAATGAAACCCGCTAAGTATATTTTTTTGCGCCGTAATCAAACGAGCTCTTTTCCCAACTCATGACAAAACACTTACGCGTATTTGTATTTTTTTACATCTCTCTCTTTTAGTCACACATTCTGTCTAATTTGTGTAATGTATTTTTAAAAAAAAATGAATTATTCATTTGACGTTTGAAGAAAGATATTGTATAACCCTCTGGAAATTCAACACGTGACGTACGTAACCGACGTAAGGTCTTGATATATTCTGTGAAGCCATTAGTCTGTCTGCATTGCTATATGCCGATTTTAGTCTTTAGGTTATAAATAGATTTAAACAGCAGCCCCAAGGTAAGTGGATGTTTCCTTGCTACTCGAATAGAACATTAGGATTTAAATAAACCAGTATCCATTTGTAAGTATCCAGTAAGTATCCATTTGTAAGTATCCAGTAAGTATCCATTTGTCATACACACAACTTTCTGAACAGCCACAATCTTTTTCAAAGCAAATATCAGGACAATTTTCACAGAATCAAAGTAATTAAATACTTTTGTACAGAAACTCATTAAATTATGATACTTTCAAATTCTCGATTTTAATGTTTTCGTTACAAGACATTATTGATGTATTGAACTTAAACGTGATCCTTACTTACTATAAGCATATACGTTTAACTAAGCGATGATTCGGTCTCTTTCTAGCTTCCGGACTAAATTTGAAATACATTTGATAATCATTTCGAAGTTATTGACAAGAAAACTCCAGAAAATATTATTCCGTTTATTTCTCCTTAGTTTCCTTTGGAACTTACGCAAAGATTTATATCATAAACAAAGATGCAATTCCCTGTTTGTGTCCAGTGATGAAAAAGGCTCAACAACATAGTGACAAGATGTAATTTGTCTAAATCTGCATTATAAAGCACTTTACATTGTATTGAAACACATTACTACATGTAGGGTACAACATGAAACCTTGCCAACGAAGAATATCCACAGAACTTTTCATAAAATATCTTCACTGAGTAATTCTGAAATAAACATATGGCAGAAAAATAACAAATGTAATGATGTGTCACCATGATTGCTTAAAGACAAACATTATTGTCCAGTGCATAACGATTTCAGTTTCAATTTTAACATTCAAAGTAGATATCATTGTATATTCTTAATTTGCCTGATAATTATGTAATCGTCAAGACATTGATTTAAAATAATCTAAATGACGAGGTAGAAATCATCCCATACAACGACGATAAACGTGATTCACTCAGCAAGGATGTCATAGCTTACGGGTTAATTTTAATATGAAAGAAATGACTGTCAGAAGATTAATTAGTTTCTGCAGATAGTTGTGGCTTAATTGGAACATTAAACGTATATGTAATGAAAACCAACGAGACCACTGAAACGGTATATAAAAATTTAATCTAAATATTTGGCGAAAGGCATTTACATGTACAAATTCACAGAAAGGTTATGAGAGGCTTAACGAAATATATATATATATATATATATATATATATATATATATATATATATATATATATATATATATTATATATATAGATATAAACTAGACCCTTATTAATATTATTGTGTACTGGGACTAATTCATTATGTACGTTTCATTAGTAACAGTGTAGAATTTTGACTTTTAACAAACTATGATTTGTTCTTGATAACTGGGAGTGTAGTTAGAGGTTAGCATATCAACAAAACTACTTAGGCAAAAATGGTAACATAAAGAAAATGGTGGAGATGTGAGCCAAGTATACCGGTACCAACTCTTGACTGGCAACTGGAGAATAAAATAGAAGAATAAAATAAATTATAACAAATACCAGAATACCATGATCATGCTTGTATTTTAGAAGTGGATTTGACGACTACATTACAGTTGAATGACTATTGCAAAGAATGACCTATTTATCCAGAGAAATTAATTTCAAAATAAAAAAAAATGTATCTCCCTTGAAGTTGATGAATGATTACAAAAGTTAAAAAGGACGATAGCAAAGCTATTATGTGCGTTGAAAAACAAATATAAAGGTTATTTTTTAAAGAAATGTTAAAAGCATTACATAAAGTTAAGTCTGATACCGATTTATAGAGTTGTCTTGTGTAATCAACAATCATGGCTAAAATCAACATCAAACTAAATAAAAACCAAGATGAAAAACAATATACATGGTTCAGAAAAAGTCAATAGAAACCAATGAAGGTCAGTACAATTGAAAAGTATTTTTTCAGTTTCTTGAAATATATGTTTTTTGCCATGAAAACAATTATTATATAGGATGGCTTAGTGTTAGTCTGACTGAAAAAAATGAGAAACTAAAATAAAGAAACTTAATTTATGATGGATTTAGAATGTTAGTGATACCAAAATGGTTTATGTACCAATGTACAAATTTTAATGTAAGAAGCTCATAAATAAATATGACGAAAACAAACTGTTAATAACTAATAATGAATCTGTATGCATTCTAATTGAGACAGAAAACTTTCACAGTGAGATGAAGGACAGCATAAAGTTTTATGACACTAGTAATTATCTTAAAACAACATATTTTATTAACCATAAAAAAGTATAAAAGTTATTGGACCTTTCGAAGATGAAATGAATGGCGTCCGGATTAGAATGTTTTGTGGGTTAAAGTCAAAACATCAAGACGGAGAAAGAGAAAAACAACGTTTATAGAATATGCAAAATATGCGTAATCAACAGGCATTTTTGAAATTCGAGAAGTGCAAATATAGCTTATTTCATTTATAGGATAATTGCAAGGAAATAAATTTACAATCGTGTGATGTATAGAACCAAAAGGAAATTCAATATCATTGTCCGCGTGCATTTGGTTGACAACGTCAACATATTTACATACGGACACGTAATCATTCTATAATCACACACCTTGGATAGATATTCAAATTCCACCAAAAGCTGTTCTGTTTCAAGCAGGATCGGTAACGAGGAAGAATTAGAGAATAAATATTTCAAATCGTTCGGCAATGTATTTGGGAAAAAAAACTATTAATCTCACTGTAGTGTTGCCCTGGTGATACGAATTATCCGTGTCTTGAAGTTAATTGTAGCTTTTTTGGCGTAAGTATGCTATTTTATCCAAAATAATGTTAACAGCATACATGAAAATTAGCTCAGTGGCAAAACTTCAAACTTTGTTCTCCCCCCCCCCCCCCCGGTGAAAATTCACAAATACCCCCACACCATCTTCAACCCTGACGGACACAAAACCAATAGAGTAGAATTGAAACATAATGTGTTGTTTGTTTAAGAATACATAATAATTTTGTTTGCATAAAAAAGTGGCATTTTTCGCTTTTTTATTTACAAAATATAATGTCACCATTTCCACAGGTGTTGATTCATATGTCCCTAAGTGATATGGTTTTAGGACGAAGGTGGAAAGGTGTTACGAGCATGAAACAGCCCCGCCACACCCGTGGCTACCCAATTATGCAATCAATAATTTTCTTCTACATAATCAATCAATGCCTCCAAAATCAATATCATAAAATAGTTTTTAACAACTTTTCTGATTTATTTATTTTCTAGTTTACCCAGTATTTTCATTTCGAGCCTGATAAATGAGTTCATTATATTGTCAAGGTGACGACATCTAACATTGACAATTTATTTAAAAAAAAAGAAAACACAAACTTGATATCGATATATGGGATTACATTATTATGAGTTTAGTTTGTTCTTCAAAACTCAGAGCATCTTATCTTATAATATAAATACAATGAAGGGCATTATCGACAAGTATGTGCCGAAATCATTCGTGCATCTAATTATATATCTTACCTTCCGACCAGCCATCCGTTGATCCATGCATCCATTCGTTGATCCATCCATCCATTTCTCCATCCGCCTATGTACATGTCTTTTTGTTAATTAGTCTCTTAATTAGACACAGTACCTTTTAATAAGACAGAAGCTGATTTTCTCCAATTTAAAAGCAATTACAAATATTAGAACACGCTCATATTTACCCAACAGATTTCCAAAATGTTGTTCCAGACAAATGGAAACAGTTTATTAATTTAGGATTTTCCAAAATTTGATAGTGAACTCACATTCCATTATTAGAATATATATTACTAATAATAAAATGTAATTTTTAAAATTTAGAAAATCATCGTCTATTATTAAAAAGTCAATATTCTAATATTCGAAAGTGTTACTAATATTAGACCTTCATTTTCCGATAAGACTAAATGTATATTTTGTAGAAGAAAAAAAAACGACTTTATTATTTTAGAAACTTAATAAGTCTGAAATATTTATCGCGATAATAATGAAAAAAAAAATGCTAAAAACCTTAATCATTGAAACAAAAACACCCCGTAGTTTTTCAACAATAGCTGATGCATTAATATACAGTTAAACTTCGCCAACATAACGTTCCACAGAACCATCATTATTGAGATTTTGGTTAGGCCGAGTTCATGAAGTCACCCACAAAGAGAACAATACCAAACAAATGCCTCGAGTATGTTCTCCTGTGCTGCTTAAGTTTTTTTTTTTTTTAAAAAAAATTGACAATATTGCTATCTGACGCTGATTGGTTGAAAGTAAGTAATAGAGAAAGAAAGACAGACATAACCGAAAGATGTAGAGAAAGCGAAATGGGGGAGTAGCAGATAGTTACGTACCAGATATTAATCTAAAGAAAGACATGCAATTTTATTAAAAGCTAAAATTATTTTGTTTCGTTCTGATATGTTTCTCGTCGTAAAAGAGATTTACTATTGTAAGACAGATTATACATGCAACATGATCTCTCTCTCTCTCTCTCTCTCTCTCTCTCTCTCTCTCTCTCTCTCTCTCTCTCTCTTAGACAAAGACAAAAAATAAACACAAACATATGGTCATTCAGTCGTAAGCTTAGATTTCGTTTTAAAATGTAAACAATACATGCTGTCACATTCGGCTCATTGTCTGTCGCAAGCCATCTTCTAGTATCTAGCAGTAAGCGAACACGTGTAAATAGAGACACTATCAAACCTTATTTTAATACATTGTCTTATTGGGGATCTATCATCCAATAATAAGGATTAATTTGGATGCGTATCGTCTCACTGAATTGTCCTCGTTCTTATATACACTCACTTGTGATAACATCATTCTGAAAGTCCGCTTGCTGATGGGAATTAGGTGCCAGTATTGAGTTTGAAATGGTATTTGTATGTTCGGGGTTGAAGTGTGACTTTGAGTGGAACATGGCATTCAAGTGATTGGTGATCGATGTTTGAGCTTTTGAAGTATTATTAATACTTATGATAAAAATGAAGACTGATACCAAGTTTTCAAGTGACTCTCACCTGCCCCAACAACGTATTTCGATCCGTACCAGGTATCTATTTCGACTGACAACTTGGTTTGTACTTCGACTGACGCCAGGTATACGAGAGACTTATGCCCTCAATTAGGCATTTCAACTCAAACCAGGCATTCCATTCAAGTCAACGATGTTACAACAGCTGATACAAATGTTCATGACTCTCTGTGTATAGTTTTGAAGGTTCAATGGCTATAATAATAATAATAATAATAATAATAATAATAATAATAATAATAATAATAATAATAATAACAACAACAACAACAATACTACTACTACTACTAATAATAATAAGACGAAGAAGAAGAAGAGGAAGAGGGAGAAGAATTATAAGTGGAAGAAAGAAAAGAAGAAGTTGTAGTTGTTGTTTGTGGTGGTGGTGGTGGTGGTGGTGTGGTGTTGATTGTCGTGAGATCCGAAGATATCGGTGGCTCTTTCACTCCCTTTACGATGGTATAGTTCAAAGTATCTAGTTATAGTCAAGAGGTAAACATGTTTTCTGATCACAAGATTATCTGTGTACCAGATGAACTTAGCATTTTAGGATTATGCATATTTCTATTTGTCCCTCTTGAATGAACGTAACGTTTTTAGAATTATATTTAATTCTGTTTCCATCCTCTCAGCTTTATGTTCATACAACCAATATTGATCGCACTAAGAAAATCAATACTTTCATCCGCCGTGGCCAGGTAATGACACGGTACATTTATTTTCCTTAATCAGTCGAGCACAAATGAGACCACCCTGTAGATACTCTATAACTCGGCTGTGACGGCCTCATTGTACGTGAAGTCATCATGTACGTAACAATACATTATATCCTTTTTCTATTTTAGTAACATTGTTCCTTTCCAATAGAATAATGCACCTATACCTCACAAATCTGGGAACCAGCGGAGCCAAATAATACTTAAATAGTATAATGACGACCATAAAATCTGGATAGCATCGTTATCTGTTTAGCTCGTAACTTGGAGATGGGAGTGACCGGAGGAAGAATTTCCAATTTTATGTCCACTTAGGCAAAGTGACGTGCACATGCGTACAAAAATGGGCTTAACCCATTCACAATACATTGCATAACACTTTTATGTGATGTTTGCTCAGTTGTGCAGTATGCATACACATTCATGCATATCTGTATAAACTGAATGTCATATAACATGAATAAAAAGTATGAAATAAGACCATACCGATCGAGTAGATCTACTCTGTGAATGTATTTAGATTCACAATTTATATTTTCTTGTTGAAGTTCATGTTAATTTATATGTCGTGTGTGTATATAATGCTTTCTTTTTAAAGCTTTTGTGCATGAATCTCGAATGATAAATGTAATGGTTAATGACAAGTTATTGGTGTGGGTAGTTACGAATGTAAACTGCATGCAAAGATATGCTTCCTGATAATGTAGTAGAACATTGTAGATATATTCGCGTTAAATGGTGCATATTTTCTCAATGTTCAACACCTGATGAATTTACTGTTTAAACTATCGGTATAAGTAGTTCGGTGCATATGTCATAAAAAAAATCGTTATTTTAGTTTACTGTATTATTTTATGACATGGAAGACCTTTACAATATGCCATAGCATTTCACGGGAGAGACTGAACTTTGCATTTTCTACCAAGAAGTGTCATCCATGCCAGATTAAATTTCTTCTTTATTGCTTTTAACACGAACATGGTGGATTGAAATGACACCTGTACCAGTATATGCGTTACCACTTATTCTATCATTTCAAGTGACTTGTTTATTTATCTAGTCACGAGTTAAGTTTTGTCATCAAGCTTCCTAAGTTAATTCATCCATTATAATTACAAAATGGTATTGTTTTAAGTTAATTGAAAGTACAAATTTCAAAAGCAAAATATATTATTTCAACTACATCGATAGTTTACCGTTTATGTTATCAAATAGATTGGCAAAATATGTTGTTTTTTTTTTAATCTCAGAATACATCTATTATAATATATATATATATATATATATATATATATATATATATATATATATATATATATATATATAATATAATATACGTCATTAAATTTTAAATTAAGCAACAGGAGTAAGTGTTTTAACTTTTAATCTGAATTACTGCATTTGCAAGATTTTCTAAAATCACACTGACCTTCAAAATTTTGTCCATTCATCCAAAGAATATTTTTTTTACTTTGGTTTGCTTTTTGTCTATATATTATATTTTGATTCCCTTTACTTTATTAAATTCTTCTTTGTTCTGGTATTTTATTTTATTGTTGTCGTTTTTTGTTTTGTTGCTTTGTTGTTCAATTCGACCATGTCTTGGTCTTCTGTAGTTCTATCCTTTAAATCACGGTAACGTTTTCTCTGTTTATTTGTGCTCACGAAGGTTGCACCAAAACAACAAAAGTCAAATTAACATCTGCACTGATAACTGAAGCTATCAACTTTGCCTTTTGTTACCCACATGCCATCTGAAAATCTTCGTGCAGACTAAACGCTTCACGTCCTGAAAGGATACCCGCCCATGGGAGCAAATTATTTTTCCTTTTCCGTCATTTAAATAATACCTTGATATGCTGGAATGCCAGGGTCTTATCTCACCAATGTCGACAACGAGCACAGCTTTAATATGTAATATATTTTTACAGGATATGTTTTACTGATTTATTTTATACATTCGCCTTCGGAGATACAATATACATTTTGTTTGGAGAAGGGGGGGGGGGGGGGGCTAGTTATCCAAGGAGAAATATACTCTGGACGATAAATACTCATTGGTTTGTTTGATTTTTTTTTTAACGTAGCTTTAACAATTTTTTAGTCATATCGCTACGATGTCTGCAGTGAGGCAGTTTATAGTGATGTCTAGCACTGAGACATCATGCCGCAGACATGTAGCATGATGTCTCACCCAGTCACATTATCCTGACACCAGGCCGACCAGTCCTAACACTAACCTCTTAATGCTGAGCGTCAAGCGAGGCAGCTGTTAGTACCATTTTTGTTAGTCTTTGGTATGACTCGGCCGGGGATCGAACCGACGACCTCCCGCTTCCGGGGCGGACGCTCTAACCACTAGGCCACCGGAGCGGTTAATACTCATTGGTAAATGTTCAGATTTGGTAAAACATTTACTCGGTAAACGTTTATAAGGTAGTAATCACTATTTTATTATGACGTCACTGGCTTAAGAACAAGAGGCGTAATAAGCTTTGCATCTTCTTCAATGTCCAGTTTTTTGAAGGTTGGTCAAATGTAACTTTCAATATCTTTTTCTAAAGCACGTTGTATACAACAGTAAGAACACATAGTAAATTGTGATGATAAACTTTCTTTGCTTCAGCTGACATGTTTCAATATATAAATGCTATACTACCTATCGAACTAACCAATCTGTATTTTAGAAGTTTAAAGTTGAAGGCATGTATCAATATAAGTTTGGCTTCAGTATTGCTTATATTGGTTCTACAATGTTTAACAAATATTGCGGTAAAAGTCCCCGTGCAATCAGCCACTCAGTTGTTAACACGTGAAATTGTATAAATATAAATAGTTGTACAGTTTTTTCGTGGACCTAAGGACATATTCAACAACTTCGTAAAAAGCATGGTGCAGGAACATATTTCAGTGAGCCATAGTAAATAAATGTAATACCGATTTTGTCTTTCTCTGAACAAAGATAAAGTCTGTTGACAAAGGTTTTTTATCCATCAATACAAGATGTGCCTTGCAAACTTTATTTATTGCCCAAAAGCTTATAGCATTTTTGTGATTGAGCTGTAGGTAGAAAATACGTTGTCATATTTGTAATTCCTAGACTTCACCTAGGTGATATGATGAGGTTCGTTTTATGTGCTTCTCTAACATTAGGTTGTATAGAGATATTGCCGTTTAGTTATCATTGAAAACAGAAATATATATGCTTTTGGAACAAATGAACAAAATACTCGACACATCTAAGCCAATATCTATCGATTAATCGACGATAAATTCATCTTGTTTAAAACTTGCCGAAGTTTTTGAAGTTTTTGAAGTAAGAGAATTTGAAAATTCTACATTTATAGATGATTATATTGTAAATATTGGAACCACGCTCTATGATACTGGGAATTATGTTAAACAGTTACTGAAAACGTACCATGTGAAAATATTCCTTTAATTATTCTTGAACTAAACAAGGAAAACAGAATGTGTTTAAAATGATAATCTACTACATAACTTGAAACAAAGAAACCTTTAAATACAAAAATGCTATATTATGTGAAACCTGGTGTTAGTATACTTCATGTCTTTTGACAAAACAGCATGAAGACAGTTATATCACCATAATTGTAGGCCAGATCGTTAGAGGGATCCTAGTAAAAGTAGATTTGTCAAAATCATTTTTAATGGCTGTCACACGTTTTGGAGAGGAGGAGATACAATTCAGTTATCCTTTGGAATCAACTGGCGTTTTAATGCAGCAAAACAGATCCTTGATATTATTAACTATATTATTTACAGGCAAACGAAGAATTTATGTATCTCACATAAAAACATTAAAAAAGAGAGCTTCCAATTGCAGTGAAAACAAAATTTTACTAAAGAAAAGGGAATGAAAGTAGTGACATATGTAAAATACTGTAGAATTTCTCAAGTTTCCGGTATGGCTGCATTGGGGTGCAAAGACCATTCAAAGCAGACAAATTTAACAATTGTTAAATAACTAATAGAAATTATTTGTCTGAATTAGTGACAGACTATGTGATTTATTGTTGCGGGAACGGGGCTTCTGGTTCTCTTTCGAGCTGTCATATATTAGTTATAACATTAAAATGACGCATTTTCAGCTATATAGCGGGTAAATGTTTTGTTTTATTAGTGTTTTTTGTGGGTTTTTTTTAAATTTGCTATACAAAATAATTTTTTCAAGGCATTTGAAAAGCAAAATTATTTTCAGAAAATCCCTATCGGTCTGCACCACCCCCACCCCACCCCCACGCCCCCCACCCCCCAAAAAAACCAACTATAAATTAAAAGCTTAGTCTCTTCGTCAGGTAAAACGATATCTTAGGCAAACTACTTTAAAAGAAATATCTAACAGCACCTGCAACCATTAGTATCATTGTTTGTTTATTTATGGTTAATTCTTTCATTTGATTATAATGTCTCTTATCATGAGGAAAAGAAGTACCATCCGTTTTCTATACATAATTGTACTCATCTTGCCTTTTGTATTGCTCTCTACAATTCCTTATTGTTTTGTCACAGAGTGCTTATCAGCATTTTGAATACATTGATTCTACATCCGTACTGATGGCAAAATGCAATCCCTACCTTAAACCAGTCACTCGACATGTTTCCAATTATAATTGTAAGCAACGATTACCAAGTTTTGAAATCATATCTCAGTATCTCAAAATAGCAAAGGTTTCCGTCCATGTCAAATATCAACACCGATGTTTACTTAAGTATCTTTTATATGATTTAAAATAAACTGTTTATATTTTGTTATGATGATTTGTCTAACCTATTGTCGCACTTTCATATGAACATGGCAACCATGTATAAAACCAACCGGTTAAATTCCTTTTCTAGAAGTTATTAATATCTGCATCTCTTTTACGATAAATAAACTACTGTCAACAATTTGACAACCTTTCCATCAATGGCTATGGATACATGCTGTCACTTATTATTCTATTGCTACCTCTAATGTATCTCCAGTCATGATTTTGTGTAAAATGTCTGTAGAGAAAACGGAATCTCTGTGCTGCTTGTCTATTGTGTTGTTGACTAGATTCAGCCTTAATCGATTCGGATAGCAGGTGCTTGAGAAATTATTTATCTGATTTTTGCTTATTCTATAACACATATGTTTGTTAAATGCCAGTAAGATATCTCACAATTGTAACCATCAAAACCTGCTCATTTCAATAGCGTTTTTCAATGTCGTATGTCACTTTGTGCTCTGTATCAATCTACTTCGTCCTTTGCTTTCAGCTGGATTGCATATTTATAAATATGTTAAATGGTTTATAATTCAATGAGACTTTTATAGTGTGGGAACCTGTTATCTTTTCATGTTGATGGACACGTTTGATATGTAATGATTATTTCTTTCCTGAAGAGAGTCGTTGTGCAGCCAATCTTGTCCGTTGAGGCCAAGTCACTGACTTTTCCTGTAACTATGGAGTTCTACAGACCATGTCATACAACTGGTCCATAGACCATGATCCACGGTGGACTAGGCCCAGCATCTTGATGTTGACGCTGTTAAATGGCTTGGCATGCAATGAACGCGATAAATAAATAAATAATAATAAATAAAAACTTTCCAATTAAATGGAATTGACCCAAATTAAATTACTGAATACGGGTAAGGTTTCTCTACATTCACATGTAATTCATTGCTTATTCTTCTCTCTCTCTCTCTCTCTCTCTCTCTCTCTCTCTCTCTCTCTCACACACACACACACACACACACACACACACACACACATCCTTTTATTTCCTACACTCTAATACCATTTTAATTACGTCGATTATATAGTTTCTTTCAATACTTAGTACTTTGCATTTCGTTTATATTTCTTTCTGTGGCGCATATTAAAATATTTAGTTGACTGTACATGTGAAAGACATTATCTCTGGTACGATTGGACTTTGTCAGTAATACTCAATATTAACTGTACCATTTCTTAGTGAAATTTAATTTAATTTCTTTTAAAAAAATGTTAAGCAAAAGTTGGGTGAAAACTATATCTATGAAATCGTATATCTACACACATTTACTTCATGCATGTGGTGCAAACACTCTTCCAAGATCATTCGGTTTTCAAGTGTGTTGTAATATTTCTGTAACAGTTTTATATAGAATGATAATATGTACATGGAAAAACTTTATTCCAGTCAAAATGCAGAGCTCTTTGTGAAGTTGTTATAAATTATTTTTGAATGAAATTCCGAAGAAATTTAAATCATGTATATTGTATCACTTTGTGTTTTAATCTTATTGTAGATTTTTTTTTAAAATTTAAATATTATAGTTTATAATTCAACAATAATTTCATTAAGTAACCTGTTAGGGCATCATGTACGTTGCTGTCGTCTAATCACGTTTTTAATTGACAACATTTTGTTTGCCTTACAGATATATATCTTGCTTGGAAAACACGACTTTTTTATCCTTTACCTTATCTTCTTTAAGTTTCAAAACAACCGTATAAATTAAAATCAAGTCCGGTAATGTTTTATATTTCGTCGATAATGTCATGAACAGAACAGTGTTTAAAAGTTCTTTTATATTTAGACATTTATTTTCACAGTTTTCAAATTTTGGTGCTTAAACTGTATCCTTTGTCAAGTAACTGAATAATTTGATCCATACGACATATATATGACCATCTTGTCTTGGTTCATCCCTATTCATCTCTGATGAGTGTTTTTATCTGCTTCAGTTAAATTTAAAAAACGTAAACCCGTTTCCTGGTTTCCGTTTGAGTGAAATGTTTCCACATTGTATTTATAGGGGTATGTGTTCAGTGTTTCATTCTCGAGTAAACCCTTAATGTTTCCTTTGTACATCACGTTTACTTTATCACACTAACTTTTCAGGTTTCCGCTGTTTGAAGCTCCCATACAAGCAAGACCCATATCGTCTGCTTCTTCGTTTTCACTGTCCAAGCTTAATGTAAGAAAATACTTGCTCATTTTTCAATTATTTATTCTAGCAATAAAATTGATACTCACCTCTTTGCATTACTAAAATTAGTCACACCACAGAACACAAAACATTTGCTCTATATCTCTGTTTATAATTTAATTTTTGTGACAAAATATTTGGGTTACGTCTGTGTAGGATTTGCATCTATGTTTTTTATCTGAATGTCCTGTTTTGATATTTTCTACATTGTATATGTATGGCTGTTTGTTTCTTCATTTTTAGCAGGATCAATGTTTGAATGTCATGGTTCCAACATTTTCACAATTAAACATGTAATCAACAAAATCTTCTAATAAATCAAATATGCCTTTGATCTCCACTAATCCATCTCATTTTTAAAGTAGCAATAATAACATCGTTAGCATATTATATTTAATTTCTCCGTATTTGTAGCATTTAAAAACCTCCATTTTTTTAAAAATAAATTGCACGACACTTTAATTTTACTATTCTAGAAACAGATAGATGTATTTGTAATAACATTCAAATAGCACGACAGTGGAATATTAATTACTATATAGATTTATATCTTCCTTGAGGAGACAAAGGTTTTAGTCTGAGGTCTTTTGGGTCGCGTTGTTGTGTTCAGCGTACTGTTCATTTACATTTGCAACAAAACAAAGTGAAGACAAACTATAAAGGGGGGAAATATGCAAATTTGTTCTCAGTTCAAGAGACACATCAACTTATACACCAAATATATATGCTATACGTCGACGAAATCGGTTTCAAACCGTGATTGTTTAACCCCGAATGACAACATCTAAACAGTCAAGTGTGAATACAAATAATTTGACTAGTGATAACAACTGTCTCCTACTATTTGTTGCTGGAAGGAGCACATATGCGGTAAATATAATATAACTGACGGCACGCAAATCAACCGGAGGGAGAAACTACCATGGTGTGATGTAATTGCGGTTTGTTTTGGGACAAATAGATTACAATGACAATAAATTAAAATCAGAAAAGAAAGACAAACAGAAAAAGGACAAAGAGATAAACTCAGAGGGGAACTCACACGAAAAGCACGAGAAACAATGGCGGAACAAAGACGAACAATGACAGAGTTGCAAAAGTTTTTCCGAACAAAGCGTGTTGTACAAGAAGACGGAGATTATATAGAATGTAAATTTTAAAAGGGGACACAGCAAATATTTTTTCCAGATCTAAATGGCTGAGAAACACCGAGAACAGAATCAATTTTGATAAAACAAAAGACAAAAGACGAGGAACTACTAACCAAGCTATTTTCTATCAATTATACAAAAGGAGGTTACAACATCAGATACAGAGGAAATACACCGGCCCTAGAATATGGAGAAACAATACTATGTGGACAAAGAGCAGTTATAAGAAGACCGGAACCAATCATGAGGGAAAATTAGGAAACAAATGGGAGATTTGCACATAACAGGGATACCTATGGAAGTACCACTAGAAACTGTCGTCAAATGGGTAGAAGGAAAATTTGGGATAAAAGTAGCAAAGTCAAGTTTGGGAACAGTACCAGGTTTCAACATTTACAATGAAACTAGAATTCTAGAAATAGAAAAAACAAGACTCCGAACAATCAAAAGAGCATGCTTTCTGCATGGTTTCCTTATTACAACGTGGTATAAGGGATGCATTTACCACAGAAAATGTAACAAATGTGGAGAAGTAGGACACAAACCAAATAAATGCAGGAAAGAAAGTACAAACGAGATACTAATCATAGAAAGACAAATTAATCCAGAGAAAAACCAAACGACAACAAAAAAGAAAGATGAAGTACAACAAAGGCCTATCCCACCAAAACGTCACCAGCAAACCAAAAGTAAGGAGAAAAACACGGAGAAGACCCAAACGACATCGGGGAACAACGACGCAATAAAACAAATTCCACAAAAAGGAATAAACAGTCCTCCGCAAACAAGAAGTAAGGAAATAACTAAACAGCAGGAAAAGTCTAAAGAGAAAAACACCACAACTAACCAAAGTCAAGGAAAACAACCTCAACAACTTCAACACTTACAATATTTAGATAATCTGAAAATCAAAACAAGCCTGCACAACAACAAGCCAGTATACAACAGATACCAGTCCCTCAGAAATCAACTAATATAAGTCAAGAGAAAACAACACTACAGCAAAAGGAGCAACATAAACCGATTGAAAATACGCCTAACACAACCTATAGGATAGAAACTGGAAAAATCATCAAGAAACCAAATATCAGTTCAAATCAAAACAAGCCCGAACAACAAGTCAGTATACAAGAAGGAAATACAAATAAATCAGGGGAAAATATACAGTATAACGAAGAATGGCTAACAAGTTTACAAAAGAACATGTAAAGAAACCACCGACAGCAGAAGAACAATTCCAAAAAGAAAGGATCAAGGCAAGGAGGGAGAAAAGAAAGAAAGAAAGAGAAGCAGAAAGAGAGTCACGATACAATGCATTATATGACGACGAATGTTTGGAATAGAAACATTTAAAAAAAAAAATATACTTGAAATTGTACTAAAAGAAAATAAAAAATATATACTCAATGATACTATAGCACACATCTTATTAAAACACAGGAGGGACTTCCCTTAAAATGGTCTGAGAAGATCAGCGGGAAAATAACCCTCCGAATAAAATAAAATAAACAGTCATGTGTGAATACAAATAATTTGACTAGTGATAACAACTGTCTCCGACTATTTGTTGCTGGAAGGAGCACATATGCGGTAAATATAATATAACTGACCCAGGAAAGAAACGCAACAGTCGTTTAATTCTTAACTTTGACTTCCTTATTCACACTTTCAAAAAGATTTCAGAAGAAATGTACACTACCATCACAAGTATTTCTCAATGACCATCTTTAAAATTATAAGACTCACTCTTGGAGGTAAGCGAGTAATAAATAACGAAAATTGACATTTATTTTGACTGGATATATACGGTAGTCACTATGTTACCATTCTTCTGTGTTCTTTTCTAGGTAAAAGCTCCGTAGCTTTGTAATGATCTAACTAGACCTTAATGTGCTGTCTATCGCGTTTATCTTCATTCAATTGTGAAAATATTCTAATTATTCTGAAATTTGTAAACCCTACGTTCTAATCGTAATCTTAGTAAATACATTGTGATTATTATCTCTGGTCCTGTGAAGATCATGTACTGCGTGCAATTTCATCATTTTCTTATGAAAGGCGACGAAGTTCCTCACGAATACAAATTTGGTACTCTACATTATGCGGCAAAAGTGTAGAATGACGAGCACAAAGAAATCGAGGACTTTCATTGTCAGATATAGGCATATAAATTGTGAAATAAGCCTTTCCTCTCTTTTGATTAAATTATATCATTAGTTAGTGAAAAAATATATAATATGCAAATAGAATTCGGTAGGTTAGGTGGAGGAAATGAGAAATATTTTATTATTCTAACCCTCTGAGTGCTCAGAGTGATTCAGAATTCAGGGACATTGTGTCTGAGTTCTTTACTGCACCTGGCTGAGTTCGACATAATACAGTTGTGCATGCGCGTCTCTTTGTAAATTTAAACTGATTGCAGGCATGAGTTGGGTCCAGGATGACATATATTGGCAGCGTGTGAAGATAATGAGACATTTGTATAATAAATCTTGAAACAAGAATTAATGACAGATTGACGAACTGATTACTGAGAGAGAGAGAGAGAGAGAGAGAGAGAGAGAGAGAGAGAGAGAGAGAGAGAGAGTGCATTGCCAATAAAGATTTCTTATGAAACCAAGCGAGTAATGTTCCAATATCAAAAGTAAAACTGATCCATTTAAATACAAAGGTAATCAATGTACTTAAGCAAAGACTCCGAGAAAGTGTTAATTGCTTTATATCAGAGTCATCTTTGCCGATATGCAAACCATCCATGGCACAAAAAATTCAAACAGTATATAGAAATATGCTTAGATAATCAAAACGGAACACAGATTACAAATTATCTTTTGAACCACAGTATATCAGTCTCCCCCCAACACAATCACATGAATTATATTTCTACACCTTGTAAATGTAACAGATGGAAGCAACACACTGACGGTGGGTTGGATTTCCTATTTTCACGTTACAATAGATGAATTAATTTGCTTTAGTAATCCGAATTCTTTGGGGTTAACTGTCAGTTGCACTGGGAGTGGAGAAATCGGACACTTGTTGTCCTGGTATCATGGTTTTGCAAAACAAATTTATATGAAATTAATGCGTCGTCACGGCAGGGGAGATGAACAAGGCATTTGTCTTCAGGTCAGGTGAACTATTGACACAAGGTCGTGAGCCAGGGAGCTATGACCGGCATAACGAGTGTCCCAGGGGACAGATGTTACGTTTGGGAATGATCCGTATTTCTTGATTCTCTGCGTTAGAGGTAGAATTGTCATCAATGCTCGATTCCATTTATCAAAGGAATTTATGAGTGTTACTAGTTTAGGCTCTAATAAACGGTAACAAATAAGATTGGAAACAGCAAGCTTTGGATAATGTAAGAAATAATTTATTTCCTTGGTAAAACATTCGGAAAATGTAAATGAGCTTACAGTTTTAAGAATCAAATCCAAACATAATCCACGAATTAATTACAAACGTCCTAGCAATTAAATGTTATAATAGATTTTAGTTCGAGTCATGTTGGAAAATCCAAGATATAAGATAATGACGTATGATGAAATCTGTTTTGTATTTATCTATATCTGTTTTGTTTTCCTTGTAGAATGACAAGGTTTAACACTCCGGTGTTGGAAATCCGAAAAAGATTTTGAAAAACTGTCTTTGTCCAAGAATGATATATAAGCACATTAAATATTTCCAGAAAAACGCAAAAATCCTTTCAAATCCATCGGAACTGAAGATTTGTTAGCATGGATTTAAATACTGGCTACAACAAAAGAGAATAACTTAACGTCATTTGTAAAAGCTCATAACATACTATATTACACTAAAAATAAGATTATATCTTATTCTAATACGCAGTGTCGAGAGAGAAAAAAAATCTAATTGCAAAATCACGAAAGGGGCGAAGAAGTCACGTGATCGTTTATATCACGTATTCCTAACATGACCCTTCCGAGAACCAATAATTTCTACTTCAAGAATAAAAGTTGTTTACTTCTATCCCACTAATTCCCACTTGTTGAATTTGACAACAGCCAAACATTGTTTAAAAAACATGAAACCTGTTTACGTGGTTTCCACTAATCTCGATATTTATTTATTTATTTATTTATTTATTTATTTATTTTTATATCAAATCAGATATTTGTAATAATGAGTGACAGGATAGAAAAAGAAAAGCTTAAAAACAAAGTGAATAATCGAGGCTTTGCATGAATTTAAAAAATACTGTGGAATTTGTGGCTGAAGCTTAGCCACCTATACCATTTCAATATCATTACAAAATATATATTCTTCTTGAACGTTTTCCCGTTTCATTGTTTGTAACACATTAAGTTTAAAGCTTCAAATCTCGTGATTCTCGTCGCTATTTCTGATTTTCAACGGGAACACACGTGTTCTGATTTTTCTTGTTCAAGGAAGTGTTGAAGCGAAGACAAAGGGTCTGTCTGTACCTTTTTATTGACTAATGCATACTGAATACGTCTTTGCAATTGAACATTAATAAGGAAATAACTTAAGTTTCTTTGAAATAATAGTTAGAGGAATATTCTATCGGTTTAATGTAAGATGACCATAGAAAGAAATAATGTTGTACTATATCCAAAATACTTACACGGGCAAGTTTGTTGTTTATAATTAACATAGATTGTAGGCATTGATAAGTATATCAAACTTAAAAATTATGTTATGACAGTCAAACTTAAAAAGGGTGTGGCACTTAAAGACACACGGTGCTAATCTCATGGACAAATTGGAACCAGCCTGAAAATGGCTTAACATAAAATAGAGAATATATGGGTTTGGCTCGCCATGATTTGTTAATAATGTAAGTTATTTACAGGAGATAAATATATCAAGAGCTTATCTTAGTTGTAAATGAAAAACTAGAGACGTTTTTTTATTGATGGAATTTCAGTCCTTTAACAGTCTTGAGTTTGAAACACTCGTTACTAAAATTAGCACCTGACTCTTTGGTGCGGAATTGAAAGCACATGTTTCAGCCGAAACAATAACGTTAAGAAATGGCGAAATAACGTCTACGATAAAAGGGATAAGTAAATAATTTCTTAACTTTATAAATATTACTTTTATCTATATTCCAAAATACCATACCTTGCTTGTTCAGTTGCATGGAATGACAGGGTGTTAGATTGTCTCAATTATACGTGAGAACGATCGCCGCGAATGCTGATGGCTGGTGTAACTATAATTTTCCATCTGAAGCGTTATTTACTTGTGTCGCCGCAAATAACTAATGGCAATAATTTGAAGCAAAGAACAATGATGGACTCAAAATGTATTCTCACCTTCGACAACCCCCCCCCCCATTTTTCTTAAAAAAAATACAAACACGTCCCGTGTAGGTAAATACAATTCATGTGTGGTAGTAGTAGTGCACAAACTGGTGTAAGACTTCGTAATTAATATTCATTTCTATTTACATAAGCAGACCAACTCATCCATTATTCCTTCTAATACAGCTTGGCAGTTTAACGGCAAATACAGATGTCGTATGCATGTTGTTGAAGAAAATTTTAATTGGAACTCGCAAAAACTGTTAGGTAGGTTGAATTGTGTCACTCGTTCGTAAATAATTTGTTTTATGCAATATGAAAAGAATGATGGTAATACGGTAAAATATACATTGAAAGTCTAAAAAGAAATATCTTGTATTATTGGGATAGCGGACTTGGCATCGACAATTAACCTTGTGGTAATCGTGAAGAAGAAAAAAAGGAACTGAAGACGATACTCGCATATAAACAGCAATACTCCATACCACATTCCCTCGACAAAACAACACTGACGGCTGGTCGATGACGTGATGAAAGTCTTGACTGATTGATGTTAAATTATTTATTTGCGTGTAGAGGCCGACCGAAATTCGGTTTCGGTTTCGATGCCGAAAGCTGACAAATGGCCTCTTTCAGGATAGTTTCTATTTCGGCCGAAGCCAAAATGATAGCTTTCGGTTTGCTTTCGGGTTCGGCCCAAACTGATATTGACTTTCGGTCATCAGCCGAAGATCTATTTTAACTTTCAGAATGCAACGCTAGTGCTGCGTCTATTACTCTGCTTGTCGGACGGTCAATCGGCGCTAGGCAATTTGACATTTAGCGAAGTCCTCTTACCGCAGGCTCTGAATGATTACTTCTAGATTAGTTTTTAATTAGTGTAGCATTGCATCACGACCCATGCCTGTTTGATAAATATTGTTTTCGGCAACTTAGGTTTATCTTTCGGTTTCGGTTTCGGTCGAAGTTATAGTTAAACTTTAGGCCGAAAGTCAATTTATAACTTTCGGTCTTGTTTAGTTTTCGGCCGAAACCAGAAATTTACTTTCGGTCGGCCTCATTTTGCGTGTGCTAATCCTTTAATCTTCAAAATAAGGTATTCTAACAAAGTAACCAGCCAGTAATAAGCATCTACCCTTCGTTTTGTGCATACCTGTGTTAAAACCTCTATCTAATATTGTAAATACCAGGGGCAAAGCTTTCATGATGTTGAATCCTGAAAGATTAAACGCAGTTTGCGATCCTGTCTCATTTATGCCGCTAAAAAAAAGAACCTTGGAATGAATTGTTCTTGTATTTTCCAGTGCTTAGGCGAAACAAATGAGCTGATGATGATGCAAATATCAGGTAAATAACAATTTTGAGCCAGATAAAAACTTTAAAATGGACATAGGTGTTTGTAGATGAGGACCAAAATTGGCTTCATACAATTAGAGAACAACAAATCCACACGATATCGTTTGTTGACAGTAATTGTCATCAATTGTCAACATGGTTTACAATTTGCTTTCAATATCTCTTACTTATGTGCAAAATATACACAAACAACCCTGACTCAGAGAATATTATTATTATTTATTCTTCAATATTATCAAATCTTTTGAATGTACTGGTGTATTCAAGTCCATCCAATAAGGAAGATAAGGTAAAATGATGTCAAAGAGACAGTCAACTTTCTTTATGTACATGTACCAACTAAATACACACTGTAGCAACGGTTACAATTCATAACTGTAATGACCACCTCCCTTAACTATGTATGATATGCAGTTGATGTCGATGATAGTCAATGAAGCATGAGTGTTTCCATATCCACACAATATTATCTATTACATTTTATTTATGTTTCGGCTAAATGATTGATTCTCTAGGTTTTGTACATATTGGAGAGAAAGGGCTTATCGATCCGTGTTTTCAATGCATTAGCTAGAACAAAAAGATTTTTGAGTTCACAAGCTTTGTATATATATATATATATATATATATATATATATATATATATATATATATATATATATATATATATATGCGTGCGTGCGTGCGTGCGTGTACGTGCGTGCGTGTGTGTGTATGTATGTATGTATGTATGTATGTATGTATGTATGTATGTATGTATGTATGTATGTATGTATGTATCCTGAAAGATGGTCGCCATCGCTTAACTACTTGAATAAGGTTCTTCCGTTTTGTTTTTGCGCTAGTTTTCATGATATATGTGCTTGTTGTCTATCTTCGTCTACATTATTGTGTTTGATCATGCATTGGCTGTTCAGTTCGTATGTGTTTCTTCATCTCCTTGGTTTGGAAATGAGAACAATTAGAATTGTTCTCAGCTGTCTTGTTTCACTGTTAAGGCGTCCTTTGTTTTTGAATAAACCGCCATCACGTGATCGCCATTCAACCCGGTTACGCTATGTGGACCCTCATTAACTGCATTCAATGACCACACCTTGGCTCTTGATACGATATTGTGCTCAAGACTAAACGAACTGGGACTACATTCATCATTACTTAAATGTAAAAGGAAGCGAGAAAAAAAAACGTTGCTTCAAAGCTGGCCGGCGTAGAACAGGAAGAAGAATTCCAGTTATCTCTTTTCTGCCCGTAACAGATAAACAAATTAAAAATTCGGCCATTAAGTTTGATAACCTGGTTCAAATTCATCTTAAATCGTCGACCGTTGTGTCAGCTGTCCCAGGGATACCACTACGTATTGCATTATTCAACGCCCAGTCAGTAGGATCACCGGAAAAGCGCACAGAAATAGTTAATTTTATCAACGACCTAAATATCGACATCTTCTTCCTGACAGAAACATGGCTAAAAACATCAGGTGATGAGTACAAGTGCGCGGATTTAACACCCACCGCTAACTCCATCAAGTCGTTCCCCCGTAATTGTCGCGGAGGTGGAATTGCTATCATCACAAAGAATTCTATGATAAAATGCCTTAAGTACAACACAACCTGCAATTTCTGCCACACATCGTTTGAACTAGTCCAAACAACACTCACACTAGAATAAAGGTAAGTCCATGTTTTCTATCTCTACCGCCCTCCTCCTAGTAGGAAAAAAAGCTGAATGAATCTCTTTTTGGAGCAGTTTCCGAATCTTCTGGAGTATGGAAATTCGATAGATGGCAACCTAATTACTCTTGGAGATTTCAACGTTCACTTTGACTGTCCTTGAAACCCATACACGTCATTACTCCTAGATTCCATTCATGCTTTCAACCTTAAACAGTCAGTTAACCAACCCACCCATAAACTTTGTCACGTTTTAGACTGGTTTCTACATAGACCTGATGATAATATTCTGCAATCCACCTTTGTATCCCACGAACTTGCATTAGATCACCTCTGCATTGTATGCGATCTCGACGTATCACCTTTATTTGCTACTAACAAAAACCTCCAAAAGAATACATAGAACCAAATTAATGAATGGCATCCAAGAAAACCTAACAACTTATTGACATCCTACAGCAGAACAACTCGATAACCGCCTGCGTTCATGGCTTGAAAAACATGTCCCAGCCACCAAATGCAGAGTATCAATAAAAAAAAGTGCTCTCCATGGTATACCAGTGTAGGGACCAGCTTCGCACAGCTAAAAGACATCGCCTTAAAGCAGACAGGCTTTCGTTTTCCATAAGACTCCCTATTCATTCACAAAACTATGAAGCCACTAAGAAGAACGTCACAAACATAGTCCATTGAGTTTCAGCTGCATAGAACACTTTGAGATAACTAACAAACTAATGTCAAACAACAAATGTACACCACTTCCAATTACCTTCTCTCCAGTAGACTTTTTGGACATATTTGCAAATTTCTTCTGTGACAAGTAAAAACCATTAGAGATTCGCTTGACAACACAATTTTAATTGACTCGTTACCATATAGTTATGATACAGAATTTCAGCGACAGCCATTAGGAGCGTTTGAACCTGTCTCTATTGATTTAGTACGGACAATCGTGATGAAGAGTGCACCAAAGTCTTGTGAACTTGATCCAATTCCAACTTCCCTGCTACTGTATGTATGTATGCATGTATGTATGTATGTATGTATGTATGTATGTATGTATGTATGTATGTATGTATGTATGTATGTATGTATGCATGCATGCATGCATGTATGTATGAAAGAGAATATTGCATCTCGTACTCGATACTTTAGACTTTCTAATTGTTAATTGCCTATTCTACCACTTAGGAAATAATTACATTTAATGTAAAAATCATTTGGAGAACTGAACATTGTTATAGCAACGATAAACAAGGAACATATTTAAAACCTAAATAACTTTCCGTTAATGTCCCGGAATTAACTTATTAGTGTTGGAGATGAAAGGCTTGTTAAAGCTGAACTATCATAATGTTTGCAGTCTATAGATAAGGACCAATATAACCTAAAATTATCAAGGTTATTAATCTATTTTCGAAATTAAGTCGCGACAGCTAGATATCCCGGCAAGTGGTTTTGCAGCGTCTGAAGTGGCTATGTAGCCCATCACGGGAGTGGCAGTCCTTGCTGCACTTGAACGTTTGTTTGATATGTGTTGGAGCTGCTTCTTCCTCCGAGATCACTTTTTATCAGCTAGCAAGCGCAGCTTGTCCTCGCCGGCTTTCAAACCAGTGATCAGAACGTGTCACCAGCTGGGCCTGTCAAGAACCAGCTCCTCCCAGGTGTTGATATTCATGTAGACATGCTTGAAGCGGAGACGTGGCCGTCCGATCGACATTTTGCCAAAGGCAAGTTCCGAATAAAGAAGGTCTTTAGGGATCCGTCCGTCAGTCATCCGACGTACATGGTTTGCCATCTGATCAGACGTTGGCGGAGGAGTGTGATCATGCTTTAATCTTGGCAGATTAAAGCACCTCGTTGTCTTTTTACTCGATCACTCCATTTAACCGAGAATGCGTTGAAGACATTGCATGTGAAAGGTGTTCAGTCCTCTCTCTTTTGAGGTGAATAGAGTCCAGGTTTCACTGGCATACAGAGGAGTGCTTATCACGTAGGAACGGTACATGGAGATCGTAGTATTCAGGATCAGCATGCTGTTGTTCCACACTCTCTATGACAACCTGGAGAGAGTTGTTGATGCCTTTCCTAACGGTTTGTTGAGCTCAGCATCGAGCGATCGGCTATGTGAACTAACTGACTACCTCAAGTCAGTTGTTGTTGACGATGATGCTTAGGCGTCTGCACTCTGAGCCATCACGTTTGTTTTATTTAGGCTGATGGTCAGCCCAGACTCACCGCATGCTTTCGCAAATCGGTCCATCAGGTGATGTAACTCAGCTTCGTGTGAGTGGCTAGAGCAGCATCGTCTGCCAAGAGCATGTTCCTGATAGCTGCTTTACGACTTTGCTCTTTGCTTATCGTCATGCCCGGTGGAACCGTTTGCCGTCTGATCGCATGTACAGGTAGATCCCTTCTCTGGACATCCCAAAGGCATGCATGAACAGGACAACGAAGAAGATGCAGAAGAGCGTGGGGGCAAGGAGGCAATCCTGTTTCTCTCTGATGTTGAAGATGTCGGACGTTGGTCCATCGTACTGCAATATGTCTTTCATGTCACTGTGAAAGGACTGGATCAGGTTTGGATGACATCTAATCTTTGGCAGGATTTAGAAGAGTCCGTCTCTGCTGACCAGATCGAATACCTTGGTGAGGTCTATAAAGGCCAGGAAGAAGGGTTTGTGTTGTTCTCTGCATTTCTCCTGTAGTTGCCTGACGGATAAGACCATGTCGATTGTGACCCTCTCTGGGAGGAACCATCTTTCAGCAAGCGTTTGCAGTCTTTTCAGGATGAGGCGTGCGACGACATTACCCACAATGCTAAGAAGGTATATGCCCCTGTAGTTGTTGAAATCAATTCTGTCGCCTTTGCTCTTGTACAGGGTTACCATGTTGACGTCTATCAAGTCTTGAGGCACTGTACCATCATCACAACAGTCAGAGGAGATCGTGCAGATGTGTTAGCAGCACATTGCATCCGCACTTGATGACTTCTGCTGGGATGTCATCCGTCCTTGGGCTATACCTAAGAACAGTTTTTATAAGGCCTTCTTTACGTCTGATATTGTAGGTTTCTCGTCCCATTCGACCATGTGCAAGAGGTTTCCAATAGCGTTGAGGGCATTTTTGCCACGTTTTTCTCTCTGGAGTAGAGTTCAGACAAGTAGTCCACCCAACGCTCCTTCTGCTAGCCCATGTCCTGAACGGTATCGTCTGCGGCAGAATTCAGTGGTGCTATTGCTTTCTTCGTGGGACCCATTGCTTCTTTATGCCATCATACATACCTCTTGTGTTTCCGATATCTGCTGCTGACTGGATGCTCTGAAAGAACTGAAGCCAGTATTCATTGACGCACATGCGTGCTAACCTCTGCACTTTGCTTCTGCTAAATCTGTATGCCTGTAGAGTCCTCTGGCACGGGGGCCGTTTGTGATCCTTGTGAGCACTGCGACGCTCTTCTATGATAGACACGACTGTGGAGAAGTTAGTCTCAAACCAGTCGTTGTTCTTTGACTGCTTCTTACCAAAAGATTCGTATGGATATGTTGTGCACAGTCTCTCTGATGTGATTCTATCTCTCTTTGGCACTGCCGATTGGAGATTCTGAATCAAGCGTCTTAGAGAGGGCATAATTGAATTCATCAGACTTGTCTGGATATGAAGTCTTGCTCAAGCCAATGCGTGGTTTACCCTCTTGCCTAGAGTGGCGTATCTTCTTTGGCTGAAGCTTCATTTTACAGCACAACAGCGAGTGGTCAGTATCGCAGTCGGCGCCGTGGAAGGTACAGGTAAAAAGCACACCCTTCATGGCAGACCGTCTCCTAATGATCAAGTCCAGTTGGTGCCAGTGTTAGGACCAGGGATGCCTCCAAGACACTTTATGATGTGGCTTTGTCTGAATAATGAACTGGTAATGCTCTCTCTCTCTCTCTCTCTCTCTCTCTCTCTCTCTCTCTCTCTCTCTCTCTCTCTCTGTTGTGAGTGAACTGTACATGAGAAACTGTATAAAATTTATCAAAAGCCTAGTATTACGTACTGAAAAGTCGAAATTCGTAGTTTGTGTGTATGGGTGTGTGTATGTTTTGTTTTACATGGCCGTCAAATTACATTACGGTGGTGTTGACATAAAATTACATACCAGACAACGAAAACGTTTAAATTTATTTACCTTATTACCAATCAATGAAATCAATTCCATGTTTTATGTCAGTTTCAATCATTTTAAACAATGAGCGACGATATGCACTTAAAAAGAAGGTCAAGTATGTTTCCTCTTTGGCTCTGAAACTATTTCAGCATTTTCACTTGAGAAATTATTATACGCCAGCGGCCTCAGCATCCGAAGAACTTGTTTCGGTTGGCAGTTTGGGTTAATCAAAATCAAAATCAAAGGTACAAGTTATATAGTTACAAAATCCAAGGGGAGGCATCTGCAACCGCCGAACAGTTATTTATGTGGCTAAACTAGGAAAAGGCGAAACATAACTATGAAAATGATAACGTGGCTGTTCATGGAGCAAACAGCGATTTTAGAACACCCTCAAAATTCTGTATTTTCTTCAGGTACTACTTCATCAAAGTTATCATGACTTTTAACTTGTTAGTTTATCGACAATCTTGATACACATGATTTTAGAATTTTGTTTTAGAGAAGTATTTGCTTTTGTTCAATGATCCAACCATTTATGCATATTTTTAAAACTTTGTGACAACTGAGTGTACATCCAATATCAAATTATTATACCAATACATAAAATATGAAATTGGTATGAGCTATATGTGAGGCAGGGCATTCCAAAATTAAGACCGGAAATTTGCAGTGTCTCAAGTAAATATGAAATCTTTCAAAATATGATTGTCATTTGTATTTGACAAGAACATCGGCAAATGATGAGTGTGTGTGTGTGCGCGCGCGTGTCTGTGTGTGTGTGTGTGTGTGTGTGTGTGTGATTAGGTTTTTAACGTGGGTTTAAAAACAATTCAGTCATAGCCCTACGATGTCTGCAGTGAGACAGTTTTATGGTGATGTCTTGCACTAGGGCATCATGCCGCAAACATGTAGCATAATGTCCCACCCAGTCACATTATCTTGACACCAGGCCGACCAGTCCTAACACTAAACTCTTAATGCTGAGCGCCTTGCGAGGCAGCTGTTAGTACCATTTTTGTAAGTCTTTGGTATGACTCAGTCGAGGATCAAACCACGATCTCGCGCTTCCGCGGCGGACGCTTTAACCACTCGGCCACTTTGGTGGTCTGGGAATATGTTGGTAAAACTTAATAAGTACGATGAGTAAACCGTACATGAAAAACTGTAGAAAATGTAACTTAATCCTTCTAATACAGACTGATATGTCACAATTCGTATTTGTTTGCTTATTTCCTTCTGTATTTGGAGAATGCATATCTGTACTTTGATGTAGTATAAAGCAATCCCACCATAAACCTAGACTCAATCCTATGATGCTTATTTTAGATAGATAGATAGATAGATAGATAGATAGATAGATAGATAGATAGATAGATAGATAGATAGATAGATAGATAGATAGATAGATAGATAGATAGACATACTTATATATATATATATATATATATACGTTATGGGGCGCTACTAAAGGTAAGCTATATTAAAACAGATTTGTCTCTTGTAGGTTTTCTTTACTTCTGTGTGTTCGCGGTAGACGCATTAAGTTAACAAACCCTTCATCTAGACGGCAATACCCTAATTTACAGTTTATCATGGAAAACATCAGTGAATTTTTCCCTCTTTGTGGCACATTTTCAATAAATATCCGACATAATTCAATTAAGGTAATTTCTGATAGGGTGTCAGTTTGCCACCACACTCATTGCAAGAATTAACAAAGGTGCGAACTACTTAAATCGCCAATCTGATCAATCAGAAAATATTTCAATAATTCTTTGGGTACAGTTTCCGTTGATATAATAATGTTCGTCGTCTAGATTTGCATTATCAGGTAAAAAGATCAGAGAATTGTAATAAAGTGAAATCTGATGACTGATTTTATATAAGATTTATTATTTAACAAAACGCGGTGTAGGTAATGAAAACATGAATGCATAATAAGAACACCATGCTAGTTCAGATTGACATTATACAACATAAACGGTTGACAAAATAAAAATTCACTACACCGTGTTACAACACGCAAAATACCACGAAAAACATTTTCTCGTATCGCTTGGCCATCTCTATGCGCCAATTCTCGTGACTGCAGGGAAGACTTGTTTTTATAATATCGAAAATAAGACAGTTGTATTTTACAAACCATATTTCCAGAAAAAATATTCATTGATATGTATGTATAATTTGTTTACTAAAGCATCACTAAAATATTTAAGTGAAAATGGGGAAAATGCGTTCTTTTTTGTTTTGTTTTTTGTTTGCTTGTATTCTGGCAATCCTCTCACAGTAAATGTAAACGTCAGAGTACAAGAGGTTTTAATATTTGAGTTCAAGTACAATCTCACCTCCTTTTTATGAACTCTAGCTTAATCAATGTATTTTATTACGTGGTGCTGTTTCTATTAACCTCTGAAATCATCCAGTTAAGAAAATGTGTGACATCTAGAAAATAGTGACAATCCGCGTTATTTTCATGTTGTTACTCTCTCTCTCTCTCTCTCTCTCTCTCTCTCTCTCTCTCTCTCTCTCTGCTGAATCATTGTTCAGATTCATTCTGTCTCATACACAAAAGCTTTCTTTTCATTTGAAAACAAACCAGAACAAACACAACCCCCAACAAAAGTTCTTTATCTTTCAAATACAAACACCTACCCACTATGATACAGTTTTAAGCAATGATTCCCGGCTCATCCAGAAGTATATGTATTTTATATATATATATATATATATATATATATATATATATATATATATATATATATATATATATATATATATATATATATATAATTTAATCATACAGTGAATTTACGGCAAAGATCAAATATACAAACCGTGAGTGATTTTAGGTGAGAGAAACAAAATGTAAAATAGAATCAATTACATTATATATATATATATATATATATATATATATATATATATATATATATATATATATATATATATATATATATATATATATATATAATCAAACAGTATAATTAATTGAAATAAATATGTAATAAATCGAAGTTCATATTGAATTAATATTGTCAAACCATAATAATAAAGAAATATATTTAAAGTTACGTTACATCGCTTTTTTAACGCATGAAGGCAAATACAGTCTCATTTATATTTAAAAATGTGCTTTTCTATAATTGAATTTCACACAGGGGTTTTAAATATTTAACTTTAAGTGAATAATGTAGCTGTAAGTTCCGAAAAATTCATTTTTGCTCATGTTTTGTTATTATATTTTTTAAAAATCTTATAACCTTCAAATGTTTTGTATCAAAACACCTTGAGAAACAAACTGAAACAAATCCGTACCAGATAAAATGTAAATTCCTTATTAATATTTCCATACGATACTTTATTTTACTGTTACCATATTAGTTAGATATATCGATGTCATATTCATTAAGTTTCAAAATTGAATTCTGTATCCTTTCCTAGAACAAAGCAGAACATTTTTGTTGGTGCTAGAAATGAAACAATTAACTTTGATTAATTCAGAATTTGTTCGCGCGCTTCAGTTTACATTAGCTTCATGGACCATAGTTTTACACCATTTAATCGTCTACATAAGAAAACGTTTATTTTGAAAGCTTATCTAATTGAGTATTCTACGTATAGCTTAAACTAGCAATATTTCCAAACAGATATTGTTTACACGCTGGCAGACCAATCAATTAACAAGGGATACAAATACAGTTTGACAGTTATAGATGTCTACTGATAATTAAAATGTGAAATTAACAAAGGGAAAAATTATGCACGATGCTTATAATGAAATACTGAATAAGAGACAACACAGAAAAAAGCACAGGTCGGTGAAGGGAAAGACATATACAGCCAAAATGTCAATCTATTACTGCAGATGAAAATACATTGCACATTTTCCATTTAATGCTCTCTGGTATGCACTAATAAATAAATCAAACCAATGATCGAACATATTACAAGTACATATTACACTGCCAATACCCTTTAATACACATTCTGGTTTAATCAAAGTTGACATTAAGGCCATTTTAGCTGCTACATCAATAATTATTTAAGATATTTTTTTTAATCATAAAAGTAATCCTTAACGCAAATAGCTGTTGTATCGGACACAATTGTATTGTACAGAAAACAGCTGATTCTCCAGCTTTAAGTTGTAGTTTGCATTGTGATCAGGTAAAATTAGACACGACTACCTGTTGCCATTTACCCAGAATAGACAGGTGCCTTGATTCCTTCGGGAAACTCCCTTCTGGTGGATCAGGTGGCCAGGCAGATATGCACATGCATTGGCTGGAAATGCAGATGGAAAAAGGTACGTGGACAACACAGAATATCAGATCCGGTGCCGTAGGAACTGATGGCATCCACTGTACGCGAATATGTCTCCAGATATCTCATCATTCTACCCACGTGTTTGTCGTCACATTATTTATATATCCTCACCACATATCTTCAAGTCCTGTGGGTAGTCGTCACATTATTTACATATACTCACCACATAACTTCGAGTCATGTGGGCAAGCGGCAAAGCAGCGGGTGCGAATATACTGGGGCTGTAAATGCACACCAGAGCACACACGGTTCAGAGCAAAGCGTCGCCTTAACATTGGATCGAAGCAGCAGTGGTACTAGGTGGCCCCTGTATGACCGAATTGCTATTTTAGTATACACTGTTCTTTTCCATAGCAATAGCAAGGGGTTAGAGAGCCTGAATGAAACTCGCCTACCTGAGGAAGAACAAATTAATAGGAGCCATCTACACTTTATTAAGGAGTGGCCGAAGTTAAGAAAATTGATGTGAAGCTTGATTCGGGTTGGACATACAATCACAACTAGTAAACAAGCTCGTTGCTGAGAAATAAGGTATATGTGATTCAGTCGAACACAGACAGGAATGACATGAAAAACTGATATGATGACTTAAATAGTGTTATAAGGAACATCTCTAATAATCAGTGCTGACAGCGTCACACTGATAACTGACACAGAAACGGTACTCAAAGCACGGGCAAAACACTTCAACAACATTTACTCATCTATCTTTGAGGAGGCAATTGATCTATGACAGCTACTCAATCCGACACGGGTTACCAGCCGGGGTGTTGTTCACGTCTACCAGGGCAAGCTTGTGATTTTCCAATGTCAAACTGTCAAGCTTAAAACGTCTACCGAGGGCATTCAGTATGTTGCTTTGAAGTTGCCACGAAGTGTCACGAAACACCTGGCAGAAATAAATGGGTTCGGGGTAATCAGAGACTCTGTTATGTCGGTTGCTTTTATCAAAGATTGCAAAGACATAAATGCACTATTGAAAGTTAAAAAGCCTGGAGACGAAGACGTTATTATGAACGAAAGTCGAAATCAACTGGTTCAAGAGATCATTGATGATGAAACGGCTTCAGCACAGTAATATGTGGATATAAAAATCAGTGATATCCAACTCGTAGTTGATAACACTAAAGTGCCCAGCAGTACAACGGTTTATGCAAAACAAACCAGTAATTTATGCATAATGTTCTAGATCTATTTACCTGAGTTGACCGTATATACTCCATCACATTACAATGTCCAGCTTATTACAATATTATGAGCAGACACTTTTGGGAATAAGTAAAGTACAAGATAAAGTAAGGCTTTAAACTTTAAATGATTTATTTTAATATGTGTGTTTGTGCGTGCGTTTGTGTGTATATAAAATTATGTAATTATGTGTGAATAGTTTTAAATCTATAAGTTAATGTTTAGGGTATGACAATCAGTGGTATGAGATCGCGTCTCCGCTATTATATTCGAACAAAACTTGTTATGTGGCAATGCAAGAAAACAATAAAATGATAAGAATTGTTTAAAACATGTGTACAAGCTAAGAAAAGAAGGAAGATACTTTTTAAAGGAATTCGTGTATTTACACACACACACACACGCACGCGCGCGCGCACGCACACACACATCCGCTCGCACACACACAACCATTACTATTAAGAATGTGTCTTAACTTCAGACTTTTTCATGAACGAAGTGCTCAAGAAAAAGTTTCACTAGTACTGCGTTAAAGGTAAAACGTATCCATTCTCTGTGATGGCTGACATATTTTTAAATGGTTTGCCTCATGACAATAGAGATAGAATTTGTTGAAGTATGTACTTCTTCGTTGCAGTCTAAGACAACTAAACATGTCTTGCTGTGACTCACTCTGATACAATAAAAACACTCTAATACAAGGAATAATACACGCCTTTACAATAGTCTACAGTTTTACAAATTTTGGAAATCTACCTCTACAAAAGTGGTAATCGTGTCTGGATATACTGCATCGTAATATCTCGCAGAGTGCATGTGTATGTATATTGGAATGCGTTTTCCTTAATTTATTGAGCTAGCCATTGTCCCCAAGAATATGGGTAATATGCGTTCCTCCCTTCTTTATTGCGTTCTCTCACTTCTTTTTTTTTTCACTGACAGACAACAGCCCAACATACCCATCTGACCTCATCCATGTGTACACACCAGAAATATACGCTCCTCTTCTGACAATCTTGTACTCCCACCATGAAAACTAAGTCATATGGACAACGATCTTATGCATAAAAGTGCCAAGCAACGTGGAATGAATTGCCCATTGAAATTAGACACAAAGACACAGTGATCCCTTTCAAGAGTGCTCTTAAAATTCACCTATTTCGATTGCAAGAACAAATATAAAGATCGAATAATGTTTCCTACCTTAAATATTTTCAGCATTTTTTATGTTTTCTAATTTCAAGGTGTTTGGGTTATTGTTGTAGTCATATCATTAAAGATGTTTTAAAGCACTTAGAGCCTCTAAAGATTTGTCGTTTGTCAAAGTCCTCATTATTATTATTATTATTATTATTATTATTATTATTATTATTATTATTATTATTATTATTATATCATCATTATTGCTATTTTTATTATTTTTGATTATTATTATTATTATTATTATTGATTATTATTATTATTATTATTATTATTATTATTATTATTATTATATCATCATTATTGCTATTTTTATTATTTTTGATTATTATTATTATTATTATTATTATTATTATTATTATTATTATTATTATTATACTCAGCACTAGACACCTGCTCCAAATGCAAGACAATTCACTCAATGACGAATTTAATATGAAAGATTAAAGATACTCTGTTTGCAAATTGATATAAATGCGCAAATGTATGCAGAACAAACTGTCTTAAATTGGATTGGTGTATTAGATCTGTAATTTTGTGATGTAAAGTTCTTTCCCAACCTGAAAAGACGCATTGATATCATGTTTAATAAACAAATCCACGTATGCACTGAAATACTTATTGGAATTGTGGGGAAATTGTGTGTTTGTGTGTTTGTGTGTGTGTGTGTGTGTGTTGTATCACTGATATACCACGGATGTATAGATTTTTCAGTAAAAAGAAACAAGGCTTGGCGAGGTTCGTTTTGATTAAGTATTTATACGAGTGGGTGTATCGAAGATACAGCGAATACTCTCTCTCTCTCTCTCTCTCTCTCTCTCTCTCTCTCTCTCTCTCTCTCTCTCTCTCTCTCTCATATATATATATATATATATATATATATATATATATATATATATATATATATATATATATATATATATATATATATATATATATATATATATATATATATATATATATATATATATAATCATGTATATATAGTTTGATCCGCGGCCAAGTCATACCAAAGACTTACAAAAATGCTACTTACAGATGCCTCGCTTGGCGCTCAGCATTAAGAGGTTAGTGTTAGGACTGGTCGGCCTCGTGTCAGGATAATGTTACTGGGTGGGACATCATGCTACATGTCTGTGGCATGATACCCAAGTGCTAGACATCACTATAAACTGCCTCACTGCAGACATCGTAGCGATATTACAGAAAAATTGTTGAAGCTACGTTAAAAATCCTGATCAAGCAAACAAACATTCATATTGAATAAATACATATAAAACACAGTTAAGAATTAAAGGTGAAAGATGGTGAAATGAAGGAAGTAGAGTACTACAAACACAGCATATTCAAACTAGTGGGAAATATAAACTAAGTGAAGTGAAGAAACAGCAAGAGCTAATTCAAACATTTCAATTATTACAGTTGATCTTAGCTAGAAATAGTATTTAATTAACATTACGACAGAACTTATCGTTGTTTCTATTTTCTATTACTAGCTTTCCACTTCTATTGGCTTGGGTGACTATATGTTACCATAATTTGTAGGCCCAAAGAAAATTATCACAAAACACAGGCTAAAATCGGCCATGATCGTTTTTAAACGCATTCGTTGGTATCCTTCTAGAGAGAGAGAGAGAGAGAGAGAGAGAGAGAGAGAGAGAGAGAGAGAGAGAGAGAGAGAGAGAGAGAGAGAGAGAGAGAGAGAGAGAGAGAGAGATTCACCATGAAGGCGTTTATTAATTGCCCCTCTGTGTATGTTGTTCGATTAGTGTGTATGTTGCCTTACCAACTAATTCATTCAGAAGGCTGGTGGGGGAGAGTAAAGCGGCCTTCTGACATTTTAATATCAAATAATCTGTTTTAAGACCACTACTAGTCAGTATTTTTATATTGGAAGAAAGAAATTTAAACAAACAAAGCTAAAAATAGTTTACAGTATGCGTCTCGCTTTTAACTAATAACGTACCGCGCAATGTTGACAGGCTACTGCAACTTTATGTCATGCGTACACTGTATTAAAATCCCTGTACAATAGCAATGACGTTAAATTAATAAATTAACACCTGTCACATAGCAACGAAATTTAGTAAAGAATTCTATTACTTTGTTGCAAAATCAACTTCTGGCAGAATCAGTATTGTCTTTCATAATTGAAGGATACCTTCTTCTATATGTAAAGAAATGACCTTTAAAACAGCGTGAAGACTGCAATTTGATATTAATTATGTTTCATTAGGAATAGTTTTCGAAGTATTTTACTCCAACCTGTGTTGACTAATATCATTAGCTAATCCTAAGAAAAATTAATCAAACCCTCTCAAGTCACCCAAAGAGGTCGCAAACTTTGATTTTTCTCTTCTTAAAGAATCCTTATTAGGAAATAATTTTATATAATCCGCTCGTAAATCTCTTAGCACAAAGTCATGAATTAAGTCCTCATCCAATGAGACAATACTAAAACGGTTGCTTCATTACCACATAGTCAGTTCCTTTTACTTGCTCCTCCTCGGCTCTCAGAATATTTTAAATCTGCTTCAAACGAAGTTGAGAGAGAAAAATAGTTCACAGCGGTAGCTTTTTTTCCAGTAATATTAACAAACATCTTGAACTCGCCCGTTTCTGAATCCGTACTTGACGTTTTTGAATGCAGCCATATAACCTTTTGATTTTATGATAGGTTTTTAAACATTATTTGATTACAAAATGACGAATTTTAATTGTTTTTGGTAAATTTAGGGCTCAATAATTACCGTCAACATAAATGCTTGAGTTTCATTTTAATGATTTCCGGTACCTGTCGATACTTACATTGCAAACATTGAAAAAATGATGATAACTATTGCTTGAATTGTTGCCAACACTCCAAAGACTCAGATGCTGCGCATAAGTATCCAATAACATTTGGACTGACTTCCTTCAATTGATTCTTATTTTGGTGCAGATAATATCCATATTTGCTGTATTCAAACCACCTCCATATTGCACATGAATTGCAGTTATAGCACGAGTTGTTATTATTGAATATTTCTACACACACTCAACGACCGACCTAAAGGCTCTTAGGATATAATACTATTGCGATTTATTCGATTTAAAACATTTGAATGTAAGACGATAAGCAAGTCTTGCTGAAGTATCACTTCACTAAACGTCTTAGGTTGTGTAAAATCGGATTAGATGTCGCTTTGATTTCACGAAATACTTTCTAATCAGTAGCAGACGACACGTGTGGTCCCAGAATAAAGTATGTTTTACGACTATTGTCCCAAATAAATAAATGCCAGTGACGTCGTGCATGAGGGAAGCATAATGGCCAACGCATAAACAAAAGTAGTGACACTGAAAATCAGGCAATGATTGCCATTGTCTTCATCTATGTATTACGTGTATTGTATCAAGAACATCGCGACTAGATACACCATCAGATGTCTATTAAAAAGGAGGTATTTATTTCCATACCGTCATACAAACGTGTCAGCTGAGGAGGAGATCTGCATGTTCGACACATTAATGTATTCCATCTGAATATAAAATCGATGTCAAAACTTAGCTACATTTTCCTGCCTTTATACTTTGAAATTGTGCAAAATTAATTTCAAACTATCTGGATTCATCATCTCCGTATGTCTTTCTGATGGCATGGAAACACTGTCTGAGCACAATATTACACTGAAAAAATACATTATGCTACGACTCACTCACGATTTAATTGTTGGTGAAATTTCCTCAGGAGTAACCGTGATTCGGGATTTCTAAGCATGAAATGAAATATGAATGACAATGTCATACTATTTACAATATCATAAAGAAACGATTATCTACAGAGTAACATTGACCGCCATAAATCACAGAATCATAAACAGTTGGATCTGAGAAATACAGTAGTACTGTTTGGTCAATGGCAGCGAAATAATAAATATCCTTTCTTCCAGACAGTATATTTGACTTGCAGAGATAAAGATACCTAAGTAGAGAACGTTGAATAAAATATTTATTGCATTTAAATTCGATGTAGATAATGCAATCTTGTGAAGCCCTAACATACACAAGCACACACACACACACACACACACACACACACACACACACACACACACAGAGGAAACCCGACGATGTAAAAATGATTTAGCTTGGATCTCAAAGGATGTGTACGTTGAGCCAAACGCTATATTTCCCTGGTCTTGGAATTAGAAATTATGGTTAAATTATGACATAACCATTTTTCTGAAAGTTAAGAAGGGAATAACATAATTGTTTGTCTTATTTAATTAAACATTCTTTGCTTTTATTGCAATCAAACAACTTGTAAATGGTTCGTAAAGTTCATTAATCGTACCCGGTTTACCTGAACCATCAAACATTCACCGCCAGATCATATTTTAAAGGTAGATATAATTTTCCAGACCTACCATGCTCAACAATTTATTATCACTTAGATTCGCCAGCAAGACATTCTGAACTTTTGACACAAACCATGATCAATAGATGAGTTACGCATACTTTTATTTTACGAAATAAGGAATCTCGGTCGTAATTTAGTTAGCGCTTAAAAATTCTTATAATTATCATTGTTTAAGCAATCAAGAGAATCACCTTATAAAATAATAGAAGAGACGACCAAAAATGTATATGCATTTTACAAATGAGTGATATCTTAGTAGATATTATCATTTCCACTTTGCCAAAAATAGTCAATGTAATTCGAAGTAAACTAGTTCTCCATAATAGACTTTATGCAGCATTAACTTTAACCATCCTTTCTAAAAAAAAATACTTAATGTCTTAAACCTGGAATCCAAGCATAAGTTGTACTATTATTACGCTTACATTTCAATACAATCGATTTTATAATCGCCAACTACTGTTTCATTGCATCCCTCCAATCGATTGCAGTAGTAACGTTTGATAACTTTCATGATATCGATATATCACTAGAAATAAAGCCTACGTTATACTCTTACCCCATATCAGCCCGTAATCCATGTTTATCGTCTCTCGTGTTGAAAGAGTGATTTAACCTTCCCGTGTTTAGCACAATAATACACGTTATAGGTTTAATAGTCAGGACGTTTTGAAATATAAAATATAACCTCTGATTTGATTGGGACCCTAAGTGGGCCCTTTATAAAATAATTACCTTGTTCAAAGTGATATACACCGGTGACAACTAAATATTATGTTTTATCGAGGTCGCTATAAAAGATAACGTTTTCTTCTCCCCATGTTAGATGTTTTCTATGTCAATGTTAGCAAGAAAGCCTTGAAGCGCGAGCTTCACACTGATCTGGTGGAATGTGTGACTACTTAATAGAATAATTTGAATGAGATTAGTAGACGCTAGTCCTAAATAAAAACTTTTGAAAATGTTTACATACCCATGTAACAAAACACATTGCAAACATAACACAATTATATGAAATGAAAGATAAACATATTACCAAATCGGATGAATTGACAAAGCCCAGTCATCGGGTACATCGTGTTACACCTTTAACTGGATGAGTGTATGGATCGTACACTTGTAATGTCATATCAAAAGACACTATTCACTATTGAAACGTAAGAATGGTGGAAAGGCAACTACCAATAGCAATGTGAGTAGTATATGGGGATACTCTAGCGACAATGGGAAATCCAGTCAAAAAGGTCGTGGGAACATATAGCGACAAAGGGAATTTAACATGGGGAAATGTAACATGGAGCGAATGGGGAATTGAACATAGCGACAAGGACTGGGTCACTTTAGTGTCACTGGTGAAAGTATCGAGCGTAAGACTCAAGCAGATTTACGAATGAAAGGAGTATCTAATGGGAAACATCTACGCTGGGACACAAGCGATAGCTGACCAGATTTTAAACAAGGTGTGTGACGATATAGAAAGCAACATGAACTTTCTCCTATTTGATTGTTTGTTGCTTGTTTTGGTTTAGCTTTTTTCTTAAAAATGGATATTAATTGTTGTATGAAAAGTGTCATTCTTATATGAAATGCTTATGCGTTGTATGCAAAGTAGGGTCTTTTTTGAAGGCATAAACTTTAATTTTAAAAGTATTTTTTTCTATATCCAAGAAATAGATAACATGTGAATAGATTTGTTCCATGTCCAGATTTGAATGTTTTAAATGGATAGTGCTTAGACTAAAGCACAGGCCAGAGAGCCCATGTATTTACTTGAATAAATGTTTTGAACCCATATCGTAGACTTTTATTATCTGTGGGTCTTTCTTCAGAACATCTCTGCCCTCTTTTATATGTGTTTCAATGTGTATTTGTTTCTTTCTGTATATCTATGTTTGTCCCTATCAGCCCTTTGTCCCTACACGTACATTTTACCCTATCAATAGTTTTGACCCTATAAACACAACTGAGTCACGAATTTTCAATTCCCTTTGAACTCCATGTGACATTCCCATGTTAAATTCCCATTAACACTAATTTTGATATACCCATTTTTAACGTTAAGGTCCCAATGACACTAAAGTGACCCAATCCTTGTCGCTATGTTCAATTCCCCATTCGCTCCATGTTACATTTCCCCATGTTAAATTCCCCTTGTCGCTAGATGTTCCCACGACCTTTTTGACTGGATTTCCCATTGTCGCTAGAGTATCACCATATACTACTAATGTGCACAAAGCATGACAATGAGAGTATTTGACAGTGCAGGAATAAGGGGGGGGGGGGGTAGGGAGTGAGGAAGTCCACTCTTGCGTGTGAGAGATTGCGTTCTGGAATAACACCTACATTGATGATTGATAAAAATTCAAAATTTATGACCTGAAAAATGGTCGATACAAGATCAAATAATCATAAAGTATTTAACACATTTTAATATTATATATTTGGACTATTCTCCTGTATGCTTATTCATTCAAAGCGAATGTTATAAATGCTGGTATTTCTGTGGGAAAACAACTTTTGACTAAATTTTTACCTTTTAGCCGTAGACGATGATATGAAGATTTCAGTTGTTGTTTGGGCTTAGATTAGTGGAAAGTCAATCCGAGAACTGAAATGTTTATGTTGAAGAGTTCACATTATGTGTCATGCTACCAATCACTGGAGGAAAAACTCGAAAAGTACAGACGGATTCGTGCGACGAACGTTCTTGCCAAAATTATAAGTCATATATGATGTAAATTTCTGCATCCAGTTTGAATTCACATCATAAGAAGGCGTATTTCTGCTTTTAAAAGAAAAGAGCTTTTTACATGTGTATAATACCGAGAGAGGAATTAAATAACATTGTCTTTTGTTGCATTTAGATTGCATCTACCCTTTCTTCCATTTTCCAAATAAAGAATCAAAGAAAATGACAGGATATAAATAAAATGAACTAAATGCACAATTACATATTTTCAGCAGATTTCAGGTTAAAAGGATATATTATAATGGTAGAATGCCTTTTTGTATTTATCCTAGGAAATTGCATGCAAGAAGTATATTCCCTCATTAAAATCTTGATTGATTTGGAATTAAAATCTTGTCACTTTTAATGTAAATGGTAAATTTCTGGGTTCGTTTCATAACTTCTTTTTCATCTTTGATTCAAAATATGTTCATATTTGGACCACATTTTACAATGCTTTCCTACTATATTGTTCACTTATCTGATACAGGACAACCCATTTGTTGTGCGTACTCTACTGAGCACTCGATAGTTCTGCAAGACAGTCTTTGTCACTCGAAGGTTCAGATCCTGACTGATAAGGTCTTAAATGGTCTGAATAAATTTGTGTCGTTTCCCTTCATTTCACTTTTATGACTTTCGTAGTACTCAGAACACAATTTTGAGGCATATATTTCTTTATGATAGTTGCAGTTATGACTTTCGTAGTACTGAGAACACAATTCTGAGGCATATATTTCTTTATGATAGTTGCAGTTATGACTTTCGTAGTACTGAGAACACAATTCTGAGGCGTATATTTCTTTATGATAGTTGCAGTTATGACTTTCGTAGTACTCAGAACACAATTCTGAGGCGTATATTTCTTTATGATAGTTGCAGTTATGACTTTCGTAGTACTCAGAACACAATTCTGAGGCGTATATTTCTTTATGATAGTTGCAGTTATGACTTTCGTAGTACTCAGAACACAATTCTGAGGCATATATTTCTTTATGATAGTTGCAGTTATGACTTTCGTAGTACTGAGAACACAATTCTGAGGCATATATTTCTTTATGATAGTTGCAGTTATGACTTTCGTAGTACTGAGAACACAATTCTGAGGCGTATATTTCTTTATGATAGTTGCAGTTATGACTTTCGTAGTACTGAGAACACAATTCTGAGGCGTATATTTCTTTATGATAGTTGCAGTTATGACTTTCGTAGTACTCAGAACACAATTCTGGGGCGTATATTTCTTTATGATAGTTGCAGTTATGACTTTCGTAGTACTGAGAACACAATTCTGAGGCATATATTTCTTTATGATAGTTGCAGTTATGACTTTCGTAGTACTGAGAACACAATTCTGAGGCGTATATTTCTTTATGATAGTTGCAGTTATGACTTTCGTAGTACTGAGAACACAATTCTGAGGCATATATTTCTTTATGATAGTTGCAGTTATGACTTTCGTAGTACTGAGAACACAATTCTGAGGCGTATATTTCTTTATGATAGTTGCAGTTATGACTTTCGTAGTACTGAGAACACAATTCTGAGGCGTATATTTCTTTATGATAGTTGCAGTTATGACTTTCGTAGTACTGAGAACACAATTCTGAGGCGTATATTTCTTTATGATAGTTGCAGTTATGACTTTCGTAGTACTGAGAACACAATTCTGAGGCGTATATTTCTTTATGATAGTTGCAGTTATGACTTTCGTAGTACTGAGAACACAATTCTGAGGCGTATATTTCTTTATGATAGTTGCAGTTATGACTTTCGTAGTACTCAGAACACAATTCTGAGGCGTATATTTCTTTATGATAGTTGCAGTTATGACTTTCGTAGTACTGAGAACACAATTCTGAGGCGTATATTTCTTTATGATAGTTGCAGTTATGACTTTCGTAGTACTCAGAACACAATTCTGAGGCATATATTTCTTTATGATAGTTGCAGTTATGACTTTCGTAGTACTGAGAACACAATTCTGAGGCGTATATTTCTTTATGATAGTTGCAGTTCTGTCACAGATAGCTGTAATATATTCCATATTGTCTAGATCTTTGTTACACAATGGACAGGTAGGACTCACGTTATTTTTATTGAACTTGTTGAATTTAATTTCCTGCGTCGTTAATTATTGCATGCAGGTGTGATTCACATTGTGTACGTCTTGTTTTATGTGTCCTGCAAATAATTTAAGCATTTAACCGCAATATGGTTAACATGCCACCTATATGCTGACGTTGGCCGAACAACACTAGTCGCAGCAAAATTTATTTCATCAGCATTTTAAAATCTTGATGCGGTGCGTTTCGATGAAATTAAACAAAAACGTCATTTTTCAATATTTTAAGAACACTTTATGTAAATCATAGAAATATATTTCAATATGACAGTATGAAAATTCTTCCATTTATTAACGATCTTTCATTCAGTAAGAACACGGTTGTGTTGTATTCTTATGTTACAGTCTCAAAAAATATTTATAATTATTGCAATACATAGAAATTTCAGAATTGCGCGCACTTCAGCTGAAGACCCTTCCAGATTTATTGTTGGAATCAGTATTACAATATCTGTGATTTCAATCTCTATATAGGTCTATTTAAGCGTTTACATTTAGCTCCCTTCCTTTGGTTCGGTGAAATTCTTTTTTGGATCTTGTGTAGGCAACACATATTTGTACATTGACCATGGGACAATTACCTACGGTCATTGATTTGACCATGGGACAGTACCTCACGGCCATTAATTTGACCATGGGACAGTACCTCACGGCCATTACTGTGATCATTAGATTGTCCCCCAAATGCCGTTACTTTATGGAACAGTTATCTACGGCTTTTACTTTGATCAAAGGACAGTTAGCCACAACTTTTACTATAATCGGAGGACAGTTATGTACGGCTTTTACTTTGATGAATGGACAGTTAGCAACGACTTTTACTATATTCGTGGGACAGTTATCTACGGCACCTACTTTGATCAAGGAACAGTTAGCCACGAATTTTACTATATTCGTGGGACAGTTATCTATGGCTTTTTCTACTTTCATCAAGGGATAGTTAGCCACGACTTTTACTATATTCGTGAGACTGTTATGAACGGCAGTTACTTTGATTATTGGACAGGACTGCCGTTACGATTAGCAACACTGTTGACAACAGAGTATTGACTTTTTCTGAGTTCCACTATACTTCACAATGGGATTCGCAAATGCTGACAGAATATCAAATGATGCCTTATATGTACAACAATTATTGTATCTTTAAATAAAAAAGCACAACAATAGAACGGCTGGTATAACCATATGAAAACGAAAGTTATGTAAATTAACATATCCGTATCACATGCCACGTTTATATCACATGTCACGTTTATAATAAAATGCCACTTGCAGAATTTTGTAGATGAATCCATTCCAGGTTATAATTTGCACTAATAAGTAATGCCAAACTTTAACACATTAGCTAAGATTCGTTTTGAATCGATGGGAAGCACTATGAAGTACATGCCTCTCTCTGCAATAAACCGAATTTACATATCGGGTCGAATTAAATTGTTATATTCCAATCGATCGGTGTCGTCAAACCAGTATATTTAAATAATATTACATATTTCATTAAGAATACATAACTGAATGTATAGTATTTTGAGAGCATTTACGTATTAAAATCTGTTTTGTGTGGGGGTTTAGTTTAATATGTATAATTACTATATTCAGCGATTGCTCATGGTTTTTAAAAATAGTTTTGTATTATGTATTTTTGTTGTGGATGGAGATTACCGCTCGCGACATACACAAGGTACCAATACTGTTTCATTCTGCTTAAATTCAAGGTATTACTTTTAATCACGATGTTTACATGATCTGCGAAGTTATTAATAAACGTTCTCACATGAAACTAGATCTTGTAGTCTGAGTTCCGCAAAAAAGTATCATTGACTGCAAATGCGCCAAGCAATCTTTAGAGTGTACATGTATTGTTCTAATGTACACTGATTAGTACGCTAGGATCAATGGGTGGGATGTGGTCAAGAATAGAGGAATGAAGGTAACGATACGACTGATAGGAGAGTGATGATAGGATAGACATATGTAAGTCAAAGATTGTAATTCTACGTTTACGTCCCCTTATAGTTAGATGAATCCGTTACCGTGGAGGCGACGAGAGAGTTAACTTCAACTGGCATAGCCCTGGTTTCACTGCTCCTTGTCCGTATAGTGCACAATAACGAGATGTTGGAACGCTCTTGCTTATGCGATACCAAGTCAGAAGCTTCTGCGACTGTTGATGATAATTTGTCCAAGTCCCTGTTGTACGTGAACGAAGCTGAACTTGAAACACTTTGTTGTTGCTGAGTTGAGTAGGAACTTCCTATGACTCGCCCTAATGTGGCTTTATGGTAGGGTCAAGTATTTTGTGCGCGGAAATGTATCATTCGATGAGCAAATTGCTTCATTCAATAATATGCATATAAAAAAGTGCTTACTAATTATCGCGACAATACTGAGTAGGTACAAGCAAACTTGAAAGATCAATGAGCATTAGTGCTCACATATAGGGGCAAAGGGGATTGGGCGTCACTTGCAACCTCGCCCCCTCCGCCACCCTCTCCCATTTCAGCTCTAATGTTTGGCCTACATGCGAAAAGCTTAGATGACCACTACATGTTGTCACACTCACACCTTGCCCCCCACCCCCTCCGGCCGAAAATAATTATGCCGTAGCATGAGCCGAAATTGACAGGTACACAGGACAATAACTCCCTTACATGTATATGCATATTCTGCCCATGAAATAAGTTCCGAACTTAGATAAAATAATACATGAAAAGAATAGTTGCGAACGATAATAGTTTCAAAAGTATGGAAAGATAATTATTGTTTTAAAGTTTTGAGCACATTTTTGCTTTAATGTTGATCATTATTCGCATATATGTACCACACGATATAATATGCCAGGTAGTAATGTGGAAAAAAAAATTGTCTTCTAATAATGATTCCTAATTCATCAAACTGTCGTCTCAAGATTTTCGACCGGCATCTATATTTTGTGACACTGTAGTCATATTATTTATCTTAAATTATGCAAATCAGTTTTTTCGAGTGACCAATTTCAAACACAATTAATAATTATACACCTGGGTTTTCTCTCATATGTGGCAGTATTTTCTGCACGTGATGCTGAATTCAGTATTTGTAAACAGTCATTCACAATCATTCAACCAGCCTAGTCAAAGCATGATAAATGTATTAATCATTTCCTTTTTTCCCTTATGCTGCATTTTTGTAAGTTTAAATCTACTATGAAAAGTCTTGTTCAACATGAGAAATTTTTTCCTTCAAAATAGATGGTTCACAATCAAAGTATTCATGGCAGACAAACTCAATAAATTTCAAGTAAGTCATGAACATTTCAACACTTCATCTATGCAAAGAGAACATAAAAAGACACACAAAAAACACAACATAAAATGGACGTAACATTTCCTCTTAGTGTATCATGAAATATATCCCAGAGTTATGGCACTTATAAAAAACGTGAGATCACGGAAATGGTTCAGTAAACAGACACATTTTTTTTAAAAAAAAAGAAAAAGATTAAATACGTTTATGGCAGTGTTTCCCAGTGTGTGGTACTGGTACGCCTGCAGGTACGATGAAGGGTTTGTGTGAGTATCCGGTAGAAAATAAACCACTAAATTTCGCACTAAAAACGACTACACGGCACTCGGAGGAAGGATACACCGATAAGACCGATGTACTAAAGTGGGTACGCCAGCACTGGTTTATGGAGTTGTTCTATTTTAACTAGAATGCCCATCCGTAAATATCTTTTTTGGCCCCAGCCGTATTGTGATGTAGGTCTGCTTATGTCCACCAAGATACGTTAGAGCGAGGGAGAGCGAAATGCAGAGACTAACACAGATGGTGATGCATTATAATAAATAACTTTGGATATTGATACTTCTCCAAAGTAGGTCTCAAACCAAAGTTTTACAAAATAATTGTTAATCATTCTTATCCTAATTGATTATATTTTATTTAATTCTAAACCCGCGATGTTCAAATGTGATCAGTCAACCAAGAAGCCTTTGTCTGAATTAACCCTACATGGTACTGTTCACTTAATATTCGTAAATCAGTGCAAATCATGAAAGAAAAATGAAATATCATTTGCGTGCTATAAGAAAAGTAAAAAGTATTACTATCAGCAATGAAACATGTAAGCTGTAGTTAAGAAGTCATTTGATTACTTGATTCATATGTGCTTACATGATCATTGTATGGTAGGTCTGATTTTAATGGATGTCTGAATTCGTGTAAGTATTTTCACGGCATCATTAAGCCCCACAGCAGGAAAATAACCGAGGACTATCGTATTTTTTAATACTCCATACTTTTATGCTTCCTTGATGCGACAATAACTTCGTTTTATACCTTAGGTAATCATCAACACATTTTAAATTACTGTTAAACATACTGTCAGTACCTGTCCTGGCTTGTTACATCACATTGTTAAATACAGTTAAACATATTGTCCATCAAAGTTTGGTAGCCGTCGATGAACAAATAAGATGATAAACCGATTCTTATTTTTATGTTTCCTGAATAATTCGTATTTTTCTTGTGACGAAATCAAGTAGAATATCGAATAGACTTCTTTGCCTTTCAGTTAATAAACTTTCTATTAATGATTTAAATATGTTACTAGGTGGCACGAACTATGGTATTTCTATACTGATTCTCTGTTTCATAAGCCTTATTTTTAAACGAAACTTCTGATCAAGGAAGTAAATGAATCGTATTCTTCACACACACACACACACACACACACACAAACGCGCGCGCTATTAAGGATTGTGCGAGTTCCATCAATGGATATTTTATACTAACAAAATATTTACTAGTCGTGTGTCACCAAGTGCGGCTTCAGTGATGGAGACGATTTATAATGTCCACCTTAAAATGTATGTTCATCTATATTATAGCGATCTATGAATTGCATTAGCCAGCCCTTCGTATGAACAGAATTGTGCCCAATGCCCTAGCTATTTTGTTTCACTTTTGTACACAGGGCCAATCAAATTGGGATTAATATTTCAGCCGTAATTTTCCACTTATTGAAAACAAGCTGCAAAACTAAACTGATTTTTTGTAATGCTATCAATCAGTTAACAACAGTTCAAAAATAGATGAGTTGTTCAAGTTGGAGTCATTATTATTGAAATTACCATATTATGTATGTCTCTATATTTGTCTGTCTCTGCAATGGTTAGGTTAATTCATATTTTTAAAACCATTTCAGTCACTGATTAAGACTGTAGAGCTTGTACATACTCTGACAATGTAGATATAATATTCAGGCAAGTTGTGATTAAGATTTGAAATTTTGCCATCACCGGTTACATTACGTGCGTTGCAATACAATTATCATTATTTTGTGAAAACGAATTTATGGCCCCCTTGCACCAATGTAAAGACCCTTAAACTTTGGATGTGTCTTTCATCTTTTCTTTTGTAGTTAGAAATGTTTTAACAGATGAGCAATCAGATAAATTATTCTGCTTTCGGAAATAATAGACTGGAGAGTTATTTGAGTAACAACACGTCACATGCTTTAGACACTATGAGATATCATAGTCTTTAAATCAATGTAAAGTTTAAATTAACAAAGCACACACGCTGAGTACATCAGCATGGCAGCAGAAGAAAGAAAGTAATTATTTGGTTAAGGTCGAAAATGTCTTTTTTAACTATACTTGTATGATATGGTACGATTAAGAGTTGTATTTTACAAAAAATAAACATAAAATAAAAATTAAAAACTAATATACCAATTTTTATGAACATTCAAACCAATGAATTAATGTTGTGTTTTCTTGATTTACCTGTAACCACTTATCTCTACACGCTCCTGCTGTATGTGGCATTGGTGTAGGTGAAAATTCTTTTAGAAAATAAATAAGCAGAAAGGAGAAAAATCCGAAAACCATGGACAGAAGACTACCTTCACTGCAGGTGGCCGCACTCAGAACAGAACCTTGCACTGATATAAATTTGTTTTATTTTTTATTCTTGGGGTTTAATGCTTGCAAACGTTTAATTTAATTGTAGTGGTTGAGATGGTCATATATATATATATATATATATATATATATATATATATATATATATATATATATATATATATATATATATATATATAATACAGCAAATACTGTATTTTTCTCGGTTTTTGTGTATGTCAGTCTTTAAATTTGAGTTTTATGTATGTCTGTTTTATTGTCTGGCAGTCTCTGTATTTGCCAATCTTTGTGTACATCAGTCGATGTGTCTGGCAGTCTTTATGTCTGTCAATCTTTGTGTTTGTCAGTCTTGATATTTGCCAGTCTTTCTGTCTAACTATCTATATATCAGTCTTTGTGTATACCAGTCTTTGTATTTGCCAATCTTTGAGTATGTCAGTCTTTGTGTTGCCAGTCTTTTAGTCCGTCAGTCTTCGCTATTTGTTGTAAACACACTCTCGAGTGGCGTTTTTTCTATGATTCTGTCTTTAAGCTAACATTCTCGGCAAACATCCAATAGAGCAACTTTATTTCTACTGTGATCATATTTCAGGTTAAGAGATACGCTTATTCGTTAAAGAACCCACCAAAATATTTCAAGCTCCAAGTTAAAATTTGTGATTTCACCCGCAGTAAAGGTCCGTGAAGTGGAAATAATTGAAGTTGAGAGTGAACATTTTTGTCTTGCTCTCCACTCGACATGCAAACTAAAGCCCAGACTAAATGCAAATATATGATGACTTGCGTATCATAAATCATGCCTTAAGTACAATCTGCAAACATGCAAATTTCCTTAGTACAATTTCGTGAGAGCCTGCATAACACCTTATGCAAACTACTACAGCTATTTTACTACTGCTACTAAACAGTATACAGGTGCGTGATACCCTGTTTCTGAAGGGAATTGTATTTGTTAGTTTGTCCTCATTTTGGGCGTAATTCGAGACCAACAAGTGGTAGGAACACATGTGCAATATTTTAATCAGTTTGCCTTATGGAAAGAACAAAATAAAACTAAACTTCAAACATTACACACGAATGTGATGATCGATTAGGACCTGAACAATTTTGTAAAGAATACGGAAATATTGGACAAGTTATTTAAATCTTTGAAGGTATTTTAAGACACCACCACCCATGTATACTTTCTTGTCTGATTGTCGGAATCTATAAAGAAGGGCCTAGTTAATATGAAAGGAACAATCGCATCGTTTAGAAATGTCAAGGACGTTGACGTATGACTTAAAATTCATCATCTTTGTAATCTTCTGTTCTCTTTCATCGTTAGTAGTTGGTCCTCAATAGCGTGAATTCATTGCAAATTATTAAAACCTAACCTGTTTTGTCGCTATCAATAGGGTGTGAAATGCGTGTAAGTCCCCTTGAAACGTTAATGGTGCTAAACAGAGTTAAATTCCTTGAAGCCTTTTTGTATAAAAGTTGATTTATTAGGCGTTCACAAATAAACGTTAAGTTTTCTTTGAAAACTGGTCTGAATTTAAATGAAAACCGTAACTAAGAACTGATCGAGATCCCCTGCTTTTTGATATATTAGAATTGTATCAAACCACTGTGTGTGTGTGTGTGTGTGTGAGAGAGAGAGAGAGAGAGAGAGAGAGAGAGAGAGAGAGAGAGAGAGAGAGAGAGAGAGAGAGAGAGATTTGGACTTTCAACATAGCTTTAGTAATGTTACAATCAAATTGCTACGATGTCTCCGGTGTGGCAGTTTATAGTAATGTCAAACACTGGGGTATCATGCTACAGACATGTAGTATGATGTCCCACCCAGTCACATTATCCTGACACCAGGCCGACCAGTCCTAACACTAATTTCTAAATGCTGAGTGCCTTGCGAGGCAGCTGTCAGTGACATTTTACAATTCGATCTCGCGATCTCCCGTTTCCGAGGTGGACGCTCTATTCACTTGACCACCGGAGTGATCACTGTATTAAGTAAGATGAAATATTACTTTGTTTTGAAAATGGTATTGTCCATTCTGCTCATTTCCTATCAAACATAATTTCTGGCAATAAATTATGGTGCCATAAAAAAGCGTACAGTTTCGAAATATCTACTTTTGTTGTGTGACATAGGTTATGACCAGATGTATTGATGCTAAAAATGAGTTTGATCACGAATTTCGGCCTGTAGATACTTCTATATTTATAACTCACCACCTTTTTCTGCACTTAGCAGCGTAAGGAGAGCCGCTTTGCAGGGTGGATAAAACCGGATGGAAGGCAAACTCTCACCGATGCAACGTTTGCATGGCTTGAACCAGAACGGTTGAACTGTGGCCTAACAAAGTTCATGCTTCAGCGCAACGTTTGCTTGGTTTGAACCAGAACGGTTGAACTGTGGCCTAACAAAGTTCATGCTTCAGCGCAACGTTTGCTTGGTTTGAACCAGAACGGTTGAAATGTGGCCTAACGAAGTTCATGCTTCAGCGCAACGTTTGCTTGGTTTGAACCAGAACGGTTGAACTGTTGCCTAACGAAGTTCATGCTTCAGCGCAACGTTTGCTTGGCTTGAACCAGAACGGTTGAACTGTGGCCTAACAAAGTTCATGCTTCAGCGCAACGTTTGCTTGGTTTGAACCAGAACGGTTGAACTGTGGCCTAACGAAGTTCATGCTTCAGCGAGTCATCGACTCAGTATCATAAGCACTTGATCATATTACCCTGAAGGCGGATGCTGCTATATTCAATACGAGCATCCATAAATATAACTGGCAAAGCTGCGTCTATTTTTTTTCAAACATTCTATAGTATATATTATATTTGCTTAGAGTCAATCAATTAATGCTTCTGTTTTCTGTAATGTATGCTTTCAAAACAACTATCATTGTTTACACGTGCAAGCTGTCTAAACTTATAAACAAATATCCATCATCTCCTGATTGCGACATCGTGGGTTTCATGTTACATTCGTTCAAATGGATGTCGCATCTCCGATAACTGTTTCATTCAAAATTATATAGATTTGTTTCATTATTTATGGTGTGTAAAAAAATTATTTTGTGTCACTAATTGTCTGCAAAGTATAGATGGTCTAGTATATTTAAAATGTTTGTCAAATGTTCATATAAGACTAATTCTGTAGTTTTAGAATAGTTCATATACTGAGAAAACATGAGTTTGAATTTTTGTAAACGTGAAAAAAATTATTCTGTTTTAAATTTTACTCTGACCCAGTTTTGTCAATATAGTAGGCTACTGAATTTTATCATGAGTAACGTAACGATAATGGCGCTCATTACCAAGTATTTTATAACTTCAGAATCTCTAAACTCTCTGAACACGTTCATGAATCTTCCAATTAATCAGTCAACCAAATTCTATCTGAATTCAAAAATGGCGTTGTCATAGCCTTTAATTTTGACCATCTATTTTATGCGTTTTGATATCTCTACATTTATCTCTGAATATGTCAGGCATTCTTCGTTGATATTAGTTAGCATGTATCCATTGGCTATTACTCAATTTATGTATCAAACAATGTGGATGCAAAAATACGACATAATTTTATGCAACAAATGACATATCAGTATATATTCATAACTTTTCCAAGTACATTGTTAGTTTAGATTCTTTACACAAAATAGAATTATCCACCTGAACGCTACACCGACGGGCCCATTTCTAGCAGTGATGTAGAAGCAAAACTAGCAAAGGTATCTAAATATTCTTGCGCATTGCGTAGATTAAACTTGAAACAGACAATAACAGAATCTCCGCATAGAAACTAGATTAATTACTTTAATGAAATATCCTATATTTAGACAATGCAAATTGTTAAACTATTCGTGTATTTCTGTCTTAAATTTGTTCTTTTTCTTCTTCTTCTTCTTCTTCTTCTTCTTCTTCTTCTTCTTCTTCTTCTTCTTATTATTATTATTATTATTATTATTATTATTATTTTATTGTGGGTACAAATGCATGCATGATTCAGAAATACTAATTAGTATTCTGAATATAACGATTTGCATACATTATATCAGGCGCATGCGTAGATGGAGTGAGAATCGGGTTTTATTAATAAAGTACCCTTTACATCACGTGTAGCAGTTTCCTAGGATTGATGATGCAAATATCAAGTTCTCTGTCTTTTATAATAATAGTAATAATATCAATAATAATAATCATATCAATAATGATGAAAATAATATAATAAAAATAAAAATAATAAAACTAACAATAATAATAAAGATGGTGGTTATGATGATGACGACGACGACGACGACAGCAACAACAATAATAATAATAATAATAATAATAATAATAATAATACCTAAATTATTTAGTTGTTAAAAGCAATTAAAGCACACAAATAAAAGAAACCTATTTAAATATTTAAATACGAATTTGTGTTTTGGAGCTGTCGTCACTTTTTAAGCGGAATGCTTGGCATTATAATGGAATATTTGGGATAAATTAAAACAACTGAATACTAAATATACATTTTATCTAATGGACGTAAAATATGGCAACGATAATTGTCCACAGAAAATTAATCCATTTTTAAATTTGGCACGCTGTTGAACCGTGATAACAGTCAATCGACGGAATAATCATCACCAGGTAGTTACATAGGATCGAGTCACCTAACCAAAGTAAGAATTAGAATGAGCGAGGTGGCGTCTGATTAGTATACGACTATTGACGGAACAGTCAGTTTTCTGCCAATATAGTCCAGCCATTCATAATGGTATCAGGAGAATGGATATATTTATATGCATGTAGTCAAACATCCAATTTGGTACAGAAATTGGCTGTAATATTTTCAGAAACTCTCCCTCAAGAGCTGCCAAAAATGCCATTAAATGCCTGACAATGATCAATATGTACATTCATACTTGGTGGACAAACCTGTCTGCAATAATTTCAGAAATTTATGAATAGGTGGGATCAGACCCAAGTACACTCCATATACCAATACAAGTTGGGTGGTTGGTTTATTGGACTAGGCGATAAGCAAGGTGCGGTTTCAAATGTATGTAGCATTAAACAATCCTCAGCTAAAATGTACCGGTAGTTGTGTAAGTAAGATACTTTCATTTAAGGTGGGTACGAGTAAGAATCGATTCGATGGATGGATGGATGGATACGTGTTTGAGTGGATGGATGGATGGATGGAGAGAGAGAGAGAGAGAGAGAGAGAGAGAGAGAGAGAGAGAGAGAGAGAGAGAGAGAGAGAGGACGGACAGGCATACACACATGAACATATACGAGGTCGTCGGTTCGATCCCAGGCCGAGTCATACCAAAGACTTACAAAAATGGTACTAACAGCTGCCTCGCTTGACGCTCAGCATTAAGAGGTTAGTGTTAGGACTGGTCGGCCTGGTGTCAGGATAATGTGACTGGGTGAGACATCATGCTACATGTCTGCGGCATGATGTCTCAGTGCTAGACATAACTATAAACTGCCTCACTGCAGACATCGTAGCGATATGACTGAAAAATTGTTAAAGCTACGTTAAAAATCCTAATCAAACAAACAAACAAAATAAACATATACAAAAAGGAAAAAGAAAGATTACTTATGAGGGAAGTAAAGAAGAAAGGATGGACGGATGGGTAAGAATACGAACAAGTGAATTAGATGTATGTTTTGGAAAGAAGAGTATATGGATTCCGCAAGGTCAAGAGAGAAAACCTTTGATTATTATAAGATATACTGGGAAACAAATCAGTTGCTAGGTAAACATGACTTTGTAAATAGTCAATCAACTAAATTCTCTGAAGAAGATTATATTATATTATATTATATTATATTATATTATATTATATTATATTATATTATATTATATTATATTATATTATATTATATTATATTATATTATATTATATTATATTATAATATATTATATTATATTATATTATATTATATATATATATATATATATATATATATATATATATATATATATATATATATATATATATATATATATATATATATATATATATATATAAATGTAATAATAGTAACAATAAAAATATGTTTTTTAAAGATCGATTTCACTGTAGTGCGGTCGAGAATAAATAGTTTTATTCCAGCACATCAGAAGAATTATGTAAATGTTGAAATACAAGATAGCTGATTCGTCATGTAATGATATGTTCTAATGTAAGTAAAGAACACATTTTGCTAAAGAAGAAGGTAATTTTTATTCACCTTAATGAAGATGTGTTCTTAAATAACACAGGTAAAACTTTCTCTTTTATTGTACAACGATTATCAACGCTTAAGATTATACGTTTTTTAAATCTAGACACTGCTTAAATATGGAAATTTGTCGAATTCATATCAAGCAAATGTTCTTACTTTTTGACGCCATATATACATTTCTTGACAAATTTAAAACATTAATCTAAGAACTTGTTTCGAACAGTCTAAATAATTGTCTTTAAATCGCAGTAGTTTCTAAAACCATGTAGATGTTGATAGAAAATAAACTTGATTAATTCCTTCAACGGGAGCAATGCATTTTCTATTAATTTCTCTTTTTTCTTCATCTATATCTCGTCTGATTTTCTTTCTTAATATTCTAAGTTTTTCTTCTTTCTTTGTGTGACCTAATGCACATTTGTAAACTGTAATCTCTGTAATATTCAACCATTCAAGTATTTTAGTCATTCATGTGTTGACGTTTGTTTGTATTTTGAAAGAAATATTCTATGATCCAATGGCCTCCTTTCTAATCTTTAATTTATCATTTATTAATGAATTGTAAATATTATTCATAAAAAAAAGAAAAAATTGTTTAAATCAAAATATCTTTTTATTTCTCACTTTTATGAGGCAGAGCGGATTTCTTCTCGTCGTGGTCATTATTATTATCATTATTATAATTATTATTTTAATTATTATTATAATAATAATAATTATTATCTATATTATTATTATCGTTATTATTATCATCATTTTATTAATTTTTAATTATTATTATTTATTATTATTTTTATATTTTATTAATTTTTAATTATTATTATTTATTATTATACATATTTAAAATGAAAATTTAAAGGCTAAAATTTTATTTCAAAGTTTTTTAAATCATACTTGGTTTTATATGTTTGTTTTTTCTTTTTTTTTTTTTTTGCATTATTAGATTCGTATCACGTGTCATACTGTATTTATGAAATATAAGATTTTGTCATTGGAATTTGTATTACTGTTAATAAGACTGCACATTTACTCATTATGTTCCTACCTTAGCTATATTTACAAAGCATTGTAAAACCAGAGTACCGTATTTTCGCGCATATATACCGCGGGTTATACCAGATTTTACAAACCGGGGGGGGGGGGGGGGGCGGGTTATATAAGGGTGCGGGCTATATCACAATTTTTTTTACACATAATAATATTTCAATATATTGTTTGAAAAACGTAACTACATAACATATATTGTTCTAGTTTTGTTTTGCTACTCTCATCAATATCAAATTTTCTGCCTGTGGCTCTATTGCCATGCACTTCAGCATACGCAATGGCAGTTAGCTTGAAGTCGGCCGTGTAAGACTTTCGTTTCGGCATTTTTTAAATTAAACTGTAAGAAATTATTAAAACTCGAATCTACACTTCACAAGAATACAAGATTATTTAGAAATGTCCGTGTTTATGTAGCCTGTAGTTGAGGCACAGCTCCTATAGACAGCCTACGCACACAAGCACTGTGTACCGTGTTTTTTTGCTGACTTTTTTTAAGCAAAGGTCGTCGGCTTACTTTGATGATGGCGCCGCTAAAGGCTCCAGTTGAAGGGTCAAACAAATACCTGTTTGTTATTGTTGCGGCAACTTCAGATAATTGTAGAACATTGAAACAGATTTGTTTTATTTGTTTAGTATATATCAGTGCTTCAAAGGTAATCAGTTCTCTTTGAAGTGTCAGCAAACATATTTTTTCTTCTTCCATCTGGTATTTGTTTTTAAATTAGTGTCATCTGCTTGACTGTACTCATTTTACGTTTCCGCCTTCTGCGGATTCGGATTTTAACTAGTCCGTTGCATAAAGTAATAAGGCCAGATATCATCATTAGCGGATTATGATATAACAGTGCACTGTTAGTGTGGTTTGTCAGTATGAGACAAGGACTTGTTATTTTAACAATATATTCCAGTACATTGTTTCCTGTCATGGTGCCTTTGATTTTCTCTACTCCAAACGCAAGACTGTATATACGGTTTTTATCAGCCAAAATTGGTGTCGCCACAAATATCACCAGATGGTATATTTTGTCATCAAAACGGAAAACAGAATCGCAGTTTGCTACATCAGCGAAGCCCCGTGATCCTGTAATTGATTTTATTTCCGATTGTAGCTGTATAAATATATCTATGGTTGCGGGTTATACAAAGGTGCGGGTTATGCCAACGATTTTTTACACAAAACCCCAAAACCCGCGGGCTATATGAGGGTGCGGATTATCTGCGTGTGCGGGATATATGCGCGAAAATACGGTATTAAAGAGGATGTCAAGAAAAGAAATCACAGATAATCTTAATCTACCGTTATCTTCGACTTTTGTATTTAACATCAATGACATTATGATTTCCTTCATAACAATTTCACGCTTTATACATGCCTAAACTGTAATTATGCAGCCAGATAGAACTTGAATAAAATCATAAAGTCGTGATTATAAACAGTATAACCTTATACGAATATTTATAAAATCAGAAATGACTATGCATCCTTGAACCTTTTTTTTTTTGTGGGGGGGGGGGGAGGACATTTGTGATAAAACGATATGAATACGTATCTTGAAATAGCTATAGAAAGCTTTTATGGGAACAAGATGGGACACGTTGTTTTCTATTGAACAAAATGTATAAAAAAATGGAATTTTCTCTCTTAAATAAATATTAAAAGATGAGAATAAATACAGCAGATGAGATATACAAAGCAAGATAAATTTTAATTTAAAAAAAAAAACAAGAAGACGACAAGAAGAAAAATAATATTTAAAGGATTAGAGAATAGGCGCGGCATGAATTTTTCTTGGGGTGGGTCCGTAGAAAGCCATAATGGGGAGGGGGATGAGGACCAGAGTCAAAGGGGTATATTTATATGATGTATAATAGATGTGTTTTTTCTTAATCTGATGTGGGTATGGTGGAGAAATGACACCCACCGCGGACGCCCATGCAAGAGAATGATACTGTCGTTCCCTATGATATTAGTACGACATTTGTATTTTAGTGCAATTTACTTGCCGCTGTGTAACGTCAGTAAATACATTTCAAAATCCAATATGAAGTGCCCTTGTATTGTACTGGACTTTAAAACAGTGATGGCGATTTAGGTACGGATCAGGTGTAAAAACATAAGTGGCATAACAAAGATATCGTTCAAACCTACATTGCTGCATGTTGTTATTGTCAAGAACCCAAGTAGAGTCGCTGAAAAAAATGAATGAGCCAAAATAAAATCAGTTAAATTGGGACTTTGTCCCTTTGATTTAATGTACGATTACATCATGTATGATATAACAAATCTCGTTTGACGATATTATATGGAACAATAAAAATTATCAGTTATTAGTAACGCCGAAATAAGAGAGATCAGTCTGAGTAACAACGTTACAAAAAAGGATCGATTTCTGTAAACAATATATTCGTGAGCATAAAAAAAACATATTGTTCTGCATCGTTTTACCTGGAATATAGCACATAACACTTGTGCATTTGCGTATAAACTTTACGAAGTCTATCGTTTAATATTTTGATATTTATTTTTGGTATTTTTGGAATATATCTATGCAATGGCTCATTTGCTTCAAATAATTTCTGTAATTCATCGCCTATTGATTCTGATTTCACTAACCTTTCTATCGAATCTATCGTACTCTTCCTGAATACACACAATGAATCTAGTAACACTTGATGAAAAGGTGAGTATTTGTCTAACAACCTGTATCCATGAAATAGTCCGGATTCATTGTCAAGAAAGACTAGATGGCCATCAGAACTTTTCTCCAGATTATGAGCAGGTCTGTTCATCATCTGGTCATTCCATTGTTTATTGAACATGTTATTCACCACTCTGTCTAAATTGGCTGTTAGATAATCAAAAATTATCAAATCAGACCACTGCAAAAGTTCACAAAGCTCTGAGTTGGGTTTTTCACTGAGATAATCTAGATCCGTTTTCAGACCTCTGTTTTCTTGTTCTCTGAATTCGTGTGGAATGTAAGCTGGGCTAAGATTGTCTATCCACTGTGCAAAGATAACTGGTTTTTCTTCAGACCATTGGGAGTTCGTCAACTGATCATGAACCATACTCCACTGGTTGTCCCTGAGGTTGACAATCTGTAGAGTGGATGGAGCCAGATTTTTTATACCCAATAATTTACCAAGGTAATAAGAATAAATCTCTCCCTGAATTTGGTCTGTGTTAAGTCTATACCGGGCACATGCTTTGCTGGCGTCCTGGAATGTTAACAAGCGGTTTTGCATCCGTCCGCATCCCTCCTCCATTTTGACTATCTTTTCAAATTTTGCTTTCTTCTTCCACTTTGCATGATCGTTGCTAGAAAACCCACTAGGGCAAGCGAGCTCTATTGAGGGCGACCAAAATATACCGTCCGCTAAGATTTTATCTCTAGAAAATCTTGAAGCAGTTTGATTATGATTGTTAAATGAATAAGAACTTCGACTAAAACTATCATTTTGTCTTTGGTCCAGTACAATTTCAACAGCTGACGTTTCTAAGTGACCAGGATTATTGTTTAGATCATTGCTATCCTGAATTCGTGATGCACGTTCACCTGTCGTTTCACCATCTGTGTCATTGTAAGCCAACTTGTTTTGCATGGAATCGGCATGCACAAGAAAATCCGATTGATTACTTATGGTCCGATCAATGGTATCTAAATTGCCAGATTTTCGTGTAGAACTACCCACTTGAGCTTTATTGTCCGCACTACTTAGACCAGATGAAAGTGGGTTATAATCGGCTTCAGATGAATATTGTTTTATTGATCCTATCCGAGGCAAAGAAGCTCTTATATCGGGTTCTGACCAAACGTTACCGATGGTCTGTAGATTCCTTCGAATCCGAGGGCCTCCGAATCCATCCTGGATGAATGTTGCTGGCAGTGATGAAGGAGGTAAATGTATCAATAGACCCAAAAACAACCCAATCGTGAAACTAATGCCCGTCATGAATAAGAAAGTGAATAACTTCATCACATTAACAATAACAAATTTCCACTAGCAATTCAATTCTCAGAAATATGCACAAATTCTAGAATCCAGACAACTGTGCATACAGCTTACAAGTTATGAAAAAGATTACATGTTAGTATGATAACTATTGTACATATTAAGTATATCGTATAATAATTAGGAATACGAATTATAATGGTAATTGCGAAATATGTAAAGCAACCATTTTTCTTACTGTCACTAAGCACATAGATTAAAAGGTTTGGTACAGTACCTGTCTGGCTGCACTATTGTGACATAATTCCTGTGCATGTTTCCTTTTTTAAAGTTTTAAGTACACTGTCGTGTATTTACTTCACATCCATTGAATAATCTGACGTAAATCCTAACACCACACGTTTTTACATCTTCCTGACATGAAGCAAATACTTAAGATTTTTTTTTAGATCAGATCACCCTTTTATTGCGGTTTTTCTATTCACTTCACTGCGGATTGGCCTAGTAAAAGTGTGTTTATAGTTAGCGTCCACGGGCGAAGGCGGATAATTCTCCTGCCACACAGATTTCCTGTAATGCATGTGATCAACTCCGATCGGAATTTAAACGAAATTCTGTATGTAATCGCTTGTTATCCATCAAACCTTCGTCACATTGCTAATTAATCAAGGTGGATTGGAATGAAATAGTTTGTCGTCTGATATGGGTTACACAGCATGTCACTTAATCCATCCCTGTCTGCTTCCGTCTCCGCTGTGATGTCACACAGGTTTGACTAATCTTGTAACCTACAAAAAAATAATGATTGAGTGGTTAATGAGTCCTCTCGTTCATTTCTATCTACATTCGGTGGTGGTTAAATATAAAACATATGTATCCTTCCTCACCGTCTGCTATCAGAGAGATCTAATATTTACCTTAACACATCAAATCATTTGTCATCGTCAACAGACCCTGTAGTGCTCCTACTGTAGCTGTATAATGGCGTTGCGCATGTGCGATGAGTTTGGGGGCGTGACTACACATTAAGGCATTTAGATTATCGACCGTACAATCGGATAGGAACCTTGTTGGGATTGTAACACAGAAATCTTAACGTTAGTTACAAAAGAGACAAAATCGAGTATTTACCATGAGGTCAATACCGTATTTTGCATTCATTTAGAGCACAGATAATCAGTTTTAATGTTTGTTTTAGATTTTGATTTTCTGTTTCTTAAAGACTCAAACATATTTTGCAATCGTCGAGGAAAATATATCTTTGTAGCTGAGAAGAGAGTAGGAATTTTTTTCGTCATAACGGAGTACTCGAAACAAGTTTAATTGTAATAATATTGGTTCTTTCCAGAAGAAGTGTCGATATAGCTAATGAAAATAATTACGCGAATTTCTACTCATAAACGGTAAGTGTGCCTCTGGTTTTCAAACGCACAGTATTTAGTGCCTAAACTCACCAATGGGGCTCGCGATCGGCCTCATCTTTACCAAAAAATTGTATCAGCGAAAAATTCCAAGCGCTTTTACGAAGCACTGAAACCGTGACATAATTCTTAGATGAAGCAGAGCGAGAGGAATATAATGGATGCAAAGGCAATGCAATGTGCGTTTATTTCAAGCAAGAAATAATATTCTTTAGATACAATATTTAAATTAAAATATTTTTTATATTTGAGAACAGTAAAATGTTATGAATTTTTTTAAAAGACAATTTTGCAAAACAAATCTATGCAGATAAAATTGGAATTAAAATGATTAATGAAGGATTAACGCATACTAAATAAATATCTAAATAACATACTGAATAAATGCGGTTTCCCTCCATATTGTTAAGTCTATATCTTCCTATTGTACTAATTCACCAAACATGACATTACAATTTAAAAGAAACTGCGCTAAGATCTATATATGCTTTACGATGTATGTATGGAAAGTTTTGTTTATCATTATGTTTTTATAAACTCCATTACATTTGGACATACGTGTTGTTGGATGAATTGTGAAGAACCCTTGAAAGGTCATCAGAGAAAATGCATGAATTAAATAGCCAATGTTTGTATTCTTATATGTTTCTTTGCTTTGGAAGAGGCGGCTATAAGACATATTTTGTAAAAAGTTTCGCAAAAATTAAAAACATTATTTGAATATATTTGAAATTTTGGGATAATCTTTGGTATTATATTTCGTTAATATAGGATATTTAGATAATACAGACGATAACAATTTGTTTCAAAACTGTAAACTCTGATGTATTTTTTATTCTTCAGAAAGAATGTCTAGGAATTCATTCAATTATAATTTAACTGCAGTTATGCCAGTTCAGGATACTGTGACTGTATTGGTGCTTGCTAAATAGTCTTTTAATGAATATCAAATGCATAAGTTAAGAAATTAAACAGATATTTAAACAGGGCCGACGCTTCTGCTAGGCGAACTAGGCAATCGAATAGGGCGCTGGGCTAAGGGTTTATTTCATGATGGGCGGGTGGGGGAGGGCGTAAGTGGAAGGGGGGCGCCAGATATCTGATCTCGCCTATGGCACCAAAATGCCTTGCACTGTCGCTGTATTTAAACATCACTTTAGGGAAAGAAAATGTCAGACTTTTGGAGAAACTGCAGTCAGAATTTTGTCTCTATTTTTGGTAGCACACAATCCACTCCAAAATCTGAGAAGAAAACAACAATCCCGAATTTTTATAATTATCATCATTAGCGTAGACCTCGTATACGAAAGCTCATGATAAGATACGGAAATATCATTCATTATTACTATTTTAATCTTCATATTATTATTATTAGTAGTAGTAGTAGTAGTAGTAGTAGTTCATATAGGTCATTAACAATATAAACATGTGTCAAGAAGGTTTTCATTCTCCGTTTAATAATTAAATCCTATTCAACTTCACAAAGTCGGGATTACAAAAAATTTTTAAAAAATATTTTTCCTTTGTTGTTTAACAGTTATAACAGCTACTATAAAACGGATCCGTCAACGCTTTCATCTGCTCTGTATATAAATCATTGTGTCAAGGATGATACGAGTGCCTACGACATTTATTCGTACCACCTCAGATATTTTCTAAGCGACAGAAATATGCCTCTGATATACAGTAATTTACAGAAAATTAGTTCCTCGCAGAACGAAAGAGAAACCCCGACAACTATTCGGTTCACCTCGACAATTTTTACGATTGGATTAATCGTAAGATTTACCGAAAAGTTGCGAATGAAAAATTAATATTTCGGTGGACTTTTAAAAACAGTCAACTGTAACTTTCTGTATATAGTAGTAGAAGGAGATCAATTTTAAACCTAAAATGACGATACTTCTACTAAAGACTGAAACCTTCTGAAAACATTAGAATGTGATATGCTGTCATTCCTTCAATGCGATTTCCTCTTAACAGAATTCAAATAACATTTATCATCATTAGTTTTATATGCTCAAATGGTGGGAGAAAAAAAGTTATTCTTTACAAGAGACATTGTTCCGACACAATTGAGAAAAAGGCTGAGGGCGGTGGTTTCTGAAACTTCACTGTGTTTTTGAAAGTCTCAAACAAATTTCTGAGTAAAAGCTTTCAATTTCTGATCTAAAACAGGAAGCAAGGAGGACGGGTGGATACCTTGTTATAGAAGAACGAAGAAAGAAATGCTTGCCTTGTGGTAAAAGAAAAATTCAGGCGTAAACTTAATAACCAGTTGAAATTTGAGTAACTTTTTTTAAGGTGATTGTTCAATCAACATTGTCAAAGGTCTACAAAATGATGCAAAATAATGTATGCTTATTTTAGCCTGCGGCATAAAATTGCGTTGAGAGGTAAACAATGAGAGTAATACGCTAAGCAGTCCGAGATGATCGGGATAGTCTAAATCTCGTGTTGAATTAAAATCTGATTAAATGGTAACTGGTATCAAATTCACAGAGATTGTATTGAGAGACTTTACAGTCATATACCTAGTTTTAGTTTTAGTACTTCTGTTTCACAAAATAATAATGGTTGCTTCTAACTTTGGCTCGTGAGACTGCACCAATAACGACAGCAGCAGCAACAACAACACAAACAATAACAAAATAAAAATAATTATAAATAACAAGATTTTGCAGTTTAATATTATTTAGTATAGAGTATCAAACCTCGAAATGCCTGATAAACATGGCTAGTTTCTTATGTCCAGAATTCAGTTTGTATTGAACAGATCATCATAACGTATACAAAAAAAAATAATTCTTTCATTTTTTCAAACTATGTTCAAATATAAAATCTCTCTCTCTCTCTCTCTCTCTCTCTCTCTCTCTCTCTCTCTCTCTCTCTCTCTCTCTCTCTCTCTCTCTCTCTCTCGCTATGGACATGGTGTGTTGTGGAAAACGCTGAAATGAGTAAGATGGACTTCAAGTTACCCGCTAATTTAGCAGAGAGACTCTTTATTTATTAAAATTAACCAAACGGAATACATTCCAATAGCCCAAAATAGAATATGAGGATATAGCTTACAATTCATGGAACTTTAATGACGGATAGTACAATAAATAAATAACAATCTGATTGTATCAATTGCACTTCTTCTTGGGAAGATCATTGTCTTCGACGTAACGTTTGGTTAGAAAATTTGTAACATTAATGTAAAGGAAGGATTGGGTTCTATTCTTCAGACGATCAATATAATTTTGGATAAAATTGCTAAATGGCATTAATATATATATATATGAGAGAGAGAGAGAGAGAGAGAGAGAGAGAGAGAGAGAGAGAGAGAGAGAGAGAGAGAGAGAGAGAGATTGGTGGGTGGGTGGATAGATGGATGGATATATCGACCGATATAATTGTAACCGACCGCTTGATTAACCGAAACTTTACAAAATCCTAATGCTGACAATAAAACTAAATATGCCCAATTTACTTATTTTGGTAGAGCTTATGCGGTAAAATCTGTTTATTATGTATTTTAAAAGTGTCATATTGCAATATAGTGAAATCTGTTTATTATGTATTTTAAAAGTGTCATATTGCAATATAGTGAAATCTGTTTATTATGTATTTAAAAGTGTCATATTGTAATATAGTGAAATCTTTTTATTATGTATTTAAAAGTCTCATATTGAAATATGTCAGCGGAAATACTATATCCCCAAAGTGACGATACTACTTTTATGACCCAAGTATCAGCATCAGTTTTGAAATTGCTTTCTTTTTTCCATTTCGGAAATATATATATATATATATATATATATATATATATATATATATATATATATATATATATATATATATATATATATATATATATATATATATATATATATATATATATATATATATATATATATATATATATATATATATATATAATGCCCTTGTGTATGTTATTCAGTCCACTATCAAGGCCTGTTTAATTCTTCTTCTTCTTCTTCTTTTTCTTCTTCTTCTTCTTCTTCTTCTTCTTCTTCTTCTTCTTCTTCTTCCCACCACATCATAATATATTATAACTCTACAGCCCTTAAAACGTGTTCGCGAATGACCCTCGAATGTAAATGTATGCAATTAATCAGGTGACATCATGAAATGACTGAAAACGAAATCCGAAAAGCTCAAACTTGATATCTAGTACTAACTTTATATATCGTTTTACATGAATAATGCAAATTGTCAGCGACCGACTTACATGTCACCCGTACATTATTGTTTAACTGTAATATTATACGACAAAACACTTAGGATAAAAGAAAAAACTTGTGCTTAAGTAATGTTCCACAGTTTTTGAGGACCAGTTTTAACTAGCATCACAACAACGTTTAGTTACCTCCCACCCTTTCAGTATTAATCTCTGTCTGAAGCATGAGATGTACATATCAAATTTATAATTATTGTAAAATTAAATTCTTTTAAGGTTTTAAAACTTCGTTTTATCATGGTGTTAATTTAGCAGTTAATCGGCAGAGTGGAGAACACCCATGATGGACGAATGTTGTCATTTTTGACAATACAACGTGTCCACTTCACTCATGAAATGTTTCCGTAAATGTACGAAAACAAACGTAATATCCTCTATTTAACTTAATTGTTTCCGTAAATGTACTAAAACTAACGTAATATCCTCTATTTAACTTAATTGTTGTACTCAGTAACTACATATGAAAAAAATTAATTGTGAGTTAACCTTTCGCCAATATAATTTTTGGGGAAAATGCATTAAACAGGAATATAAAAAAAAGAAACTTGACCATAATAATTTAAGATTTACTGTTTCATTAGTCAGTTAGTTAGATTCATGGCTTGGCTTCTATTTGAAGATGTAAAGTTATGAAGGAATTTTCAAGTCAAATTGCCTCATATTTAGCTTAGCTTGTTTTTCCAATGATGTATAAGTTTTGGTAAAGGAATCAGATGTCAGAAGTTTATACACGAAGACGTATTTGCAATTTCAAGTTTTTCTCACCATTAAATGAATTCCATATTTCCAGATAAAGTACCACCTTTTCTAGAAGTCTAAAGTTTGCTTTAATATATGTATCACAAGTTTTGACACTTAACACAATACTGTTTTAAACAATCACCCCGGCCGGAAATCTTCGGGCAAACCGTAAAGACGATAATAAAACTGCGTATGAAAGAATAACTACAGAGTATTTCAAGGCATCGTTGATATGGTTCCCAGCCAATTAAAAGTAAGTAGAGCAGCAAGGTCGTATTATCCATTAGGCTGAAGCCTAGGGGCTGCGTAAATCGAAAATTATACATTTAAAAGATTTCTACTCCATGCCACAACAATCATACTGCTGCTAAATTCCACCTTTTTAAAATAATTTTTGGTAAGTTTGTATGAATTAAAAGAGCTCGAAATTCGCTGGTGGATGTGGAGGGGCCAAAAGAAGCTCGAAGCATTGGGGCCCTGCCATTCGCGGGTAGATGTCGAGGGGCCCAAAGAAGCTCGAGGCCTAGGGGCCCTGCCATGGGTTAATACGGCATTGTAGAGCAGTTTACCCAGTTCATTGCTTGGAAACGACCGATTGGTCAGTTAATGAAATGACAAAATACTATAAATGACCTTTCCACGACGTATGCATATTCGATATACACTAGCTATCAAAAAGGTGATCTGATTGAAAAGATTATTCTTACGACATATTTGCTTAATCTTTTTTTTAAGAAGAAAGGTCTATTTAACAGTAACGTTTAATCAAGTATCCTATTTTACACACGGGACTGTTGGTACCACTGACACAGAGAGATACTTATATCCGGTCACTGCACTTCGCCATAATATTGCAGAAAGAAATCCACGTTGTGCTCGCATACGAACAAGTTGATGAAATAAAATTAAGCTTAGTGCTTTGGTCTATTGGCCGAAGCCAGAAATTATGTCATGTTTTGTGAGGATTTTGTCTGGTTGTTTGATTTTGTTTTCGTTTTGGTAGTTTTTATAAAATCTTGTTTGTTGACGTTGGGGGCTGTCATTGCTAAAGTTACTCCAGAGAACGAAAACTTGGAAGTGAGTGGAGATTGCATTTACACGGTTATACAAATTTGTTTACTGTTTTAGCCTAGATGAAGAGAAAAAATTAAAGTGTAACTAAATTTTAAACATCTTAAAATCTTGAGTGGAGACGAATCCAGTAAAGAAACTCTATTATATTTCGACGCTTATCTATAAGCATATGGAGATTTACAGATTTTAATCACACGATATATCACGTCTGCTCAAAGTAAACAATAATTTATTCCTATCAACATAAAATTAATCCCGAAAATTTACATTGATAAATCACGCCATTTCATGATCAAATTAGTACAAGGTTGCGACATTCAGTGGCAATGTCGTAGAGAAAAATTACAAAACTAGATTTCTCATGAACCCTGCTCGACTTTTAAAGAGGAAGTGTTGTCGTGATAGCAAAGTTCGTAATTTGAGAGGAAAATGTGAGTCTTCCACCAAACGAGAAGAAGATGATACTAAAACTCTGCAAGGTGTTCTAATGTACAATTAGGTAGATAGATAGTTGGATACAATTAGGTGGATATATGGTATATGTGTATTTGTTTAAGAAGCTTAAAATAATACAAATTACTTATCAGCAGATAAATTCCCTATTTAATGATCAACAATATATAGGTATGTATCTATATAGCATGCATACCATTGTCGGTGATATCATTTAATTACTTTTACCAATGTATTTCTTTTTCCATGGATTCCTGAAAATATATCACTTTAAATAAGTGCTAAGTACAATATCCCGTCTCTACGTGTAGACTGGGTCGAGTGATAAGCATAATTTTTAGACACGTAGTGAATTCTTTGTCGGAGATGAATTTATGCTTACAATATTTGTCTAGTTATGATATGACGCAACGCTTATATAGTAATGTACACACGAAGAGACAAGATTTTCGAAATCGCGCCATGATTTCCGGTAGATGTGTGCAATTGGTTCGACAATTTGGTGCGCGTTATGATCTGATTCATTCATGTTACCTGTGATAATAATCTAGGTGTAGCAGTAATGCTCATCAGACAACCATATATAGTGACATTTATTGGTCATAAAGCTTATGTTCGACAAATAATATAAAATAATAAGGAACGTAAGGTTGAAAGGTATTATGATGACCCGGATGTGCTGCAAGCAGACGCACGTCACATCTTCACGATTTTTATATAAGTGATTCAGCAATGTAAGGTGACCGACAGCCGCCTGGCAAACATTTATTTGGATGAACAAGAATTGGTACATAATTATATATAATTTCTAACATAATATTTGTTCAGTGGCCAAATTTTTACACGCAAAGCATACGCAATTATTATGTGTAGATTATAGCTTGACCCAAATATGTGTACAATTCAACCTATGTATATATATTTAAAACAATTTACTCACTTCAGGCTTTTTCCCCATTCCGTTTATCATAGTAAATATGATTCCTTTAAGGAACTGTTTCAAACAGCAACGTGTTAGAGTATGTAGATTGTAGCTTACACTGACACGAAACCAATACTTTCTGTAATCATTTATACTTAGTATATCTCTTAATTTATACTAACGTTTAAGACATCGGACTTACTCATGTGTCGACTTTCAACCTCATTCAAGGAGGAAACTTTGAAATCTAATCTTATTCAGAGCAATATATCTTCAACACTTTCAACAGCGCTAGCGAAGATATCCTTATAATAACAGGCTTTTAGTATATAACTGAATGCTTTTTATTGCTTTAATTAAACTTAGAAAATCTGTGTAAAATTGTAATTGATACCTTTCAAACCATTGTGTTTATGAAACAGGTCCGTAGTTTGCATTTTACATTCCAGCTTCAACACAATGATGAATTCGACAATTGTGGCGAATATATTTTCATTTCACACACGGATATATCAGTTGTGTTAAGAGAAAACAACAGAGAAAAAAGTCAATTACTGAAGCATGAGAATAGGTGTTTTAAAAATCACACTAATATATGAAATACACAAGCATATGTCTGTACGTGAATTTGATTTGTAACCTAGCTTTAAGAAGTTTACAGCATGCTAGTTTACAATGATGTCTGGTTCTAGGATATCATGCCGCAGACATGTAACATCACGTTCCACACAGTCACATTATCCTGACACTACGCCAACCAGTCTTAACACGAACCTCTTAATGCTGAGCGCCAAACTAGGCAGCTGTTAATACCATTTCTATAAGTGTCTGGTATGGCTGGGCCAGGGGTCTGTCCCTCGACCTTTCGCATCCCAAGCGGACGCTCTAACCACTTAGGCGACCATAGAAGTCCACAATCAAATATAATCTTTTCAAATGATGACACTTATTTTGTGATATTGTTTCTTGGAGTAAGTTGATTCGTATGCTCTTTTAGATGTAGCAAAACATTTGTATTTTGAAGTGTTCTGTATTTTCAAAAAAGTAGATATTTCTCGTTATTTTTATTTTTAAAAAGCATCGAAAATGTGCATAATTCATTTGGAAGCTATACGTATAGGTTAATCATTCAACTGACTTTGCTCTGGAAAAGCACAATCCAAAGATGATGTTAATTGAAGAAACAGTTTTCGGATTTAAAATAAAGATGAGAAGATGTAAGTTTAGTTATATACAATTTTCGTACTCGAATTTAATAGCCTACAGTATTCTGAAGTGCAATCGTTCCTAATTTATGAAAACATGGAATTACAATAACTGAAAGTTAAATATTTGTACCGATTACTGAAAAAGTGCTGGCGCTGTTAATAGTTCATCTGTGCGGTGAGCGACAAGTTTGCAAACATATTGATGAATCATTGTTTGTTTAACGAAGTTTTGAGATCCAACAATTGGTTTAATTATTGTACACTCATAACGATATACACGGATACAAGTTATTCTTACTTTACAAAACGTGCGGCCATTTAGCAATCTCACACTTTCAAAAAGTCGAGATACTTCACCTTTTTTGCTGCTTTTAATCACGATAGGACAGCGAAGTTACATATACACGAATACCATCTGCCCTATGTCAACCCTGTACTACAAGCGTGTCGGTTGGTAGAGCATTGAACTCGTACAACTCAAAAGTCGCGGTTTCGATATATAGCCAAACCAGTGCAGACCAGCTGCCTAGATTTATCGTTTGAAAAGGCACATAGCTCCAGTTTTCACGACATGATATAGCCAATAATGTGTAACAAGTACCGTTAAAACCAATTATTTTTCAATAAAATAACTCAAAAGCGCATTACTGATGGGGAGATAAAAGGAGGCAACCTTGTATACCTGATGATGCGACATAATCAAAGGCGGATTTCATGCACAAGGAGACTATGCAACTCGTTATATTTGGAGCGATATAGCCACTACACCGATACACGTCATCTCTGCACAAAGTGCCTGTAAACTTCTAAGATGAGTTTGTGCAAACTGTACAACATGTCATGCATCTCATGCATCTTAACCGTATTTGTTTCTATCTACAACGAGCGAAATTATTTCTAATTAATCACAAAGAGTTAAACAAAAACAAGAAAAGAAAGTCATATTCGTCTACATTTTTGTCTATTTTTTTCGGGTCAAAACACATTATTATTTTTAAATGATCTCGTCAATCATTTCAAACTATGTCCAAATCAGAAAAAAATAGTTTACCCTTTTTTTCACTCCAGGCATGCAACCTTGCTACTGACATTTATAACACGTTCATACACCACTCAATCTAAATTTCGCAGACTCGAGATGTCGCCAAGATGCTAAGGAGTTCATCTTCTCAAGGTATTACTAACCGCAGAAGGATGATCTTTTGTCTAAAAAGCACTTGCAAAACATACATATCTATAGGATGTTGAGGAAACGACATACATGTATCCAAAACGTATGTTAAAAACGCGTTTAAAAGACCAGCAAGGGTTTAAACCCCAACAAAATGTGATAATTCTGCAGGATGAAGAATTGCTTATTATTCGATATTCAATCAGCTTCCAACAGCGGCATTACAGCTTGACATCTCCTATCTTGCAAATTAGGCATATATGAAACGCCCAAATAAAAAGCGCCCATTCCCGTATTCTGTAATTTTTTCAAGAACAAAAAGACCAGCTCAAGCGTATGATACTTGGAGTTGATTAACGTCACTGGCATTTTGAGAGGAAAAATCAAGGTAAGAGGATTGAAAAGTAGAATTATTCTGACTTTATTCCAATTGAATTTACGTAATTTTAAAATTTCCAAACGTTGCGCATGAGCTTTATAAAAAAAACTTTTGTGAACACGGGTCCTGGACACCAATCGATCATGATTTTTGTCAAATTATCATACATAAATGTCGACAGTTCGCTTAGAAATTAGAAGAGATGAGTGCTAACAAAAGCAAAATCGAGGAAAGAGAAGTGCAACAATGACTATCTTAAAGTTATTTTCCTGTAGTTATCTTTGACACAACAGGTTTTCTTTTCTTTTTGTAAGCTGGTCTCATTTCGACTATACAATAAACTTCGTCGTAATGCTGAAGCACACAATAATAATGAAAATCAGCAATTCAAACGAATAATAGCTATACAATTCACGGAAGAATTTAATCATTTTGCTTTGGCTTACACCATAATTTCTGCGACACTTATATTCTATATTTGTAAATTTTGACCTGAAATACTTTTAAAACTCCACAGCATTTAAGACACATAGGGCAAAGCGCGAGCATGTTATTCATGTTGAAGTACCCAAGTGGGAGGTTAATTTTCTATGGAAAACGTCAGCGTTAACGGACATATATACATACAGACAGAGTTCTCTAGGCACTGCATAGTAATGAATCGACATCAACCGATGTTCTACTAGAAAAAATGAAAAACTAGACTAAAAAGAGAATTTATCATCAATCATAGATTTTGTGGGAAACAATTCAAGAAAAAAGCAGCAACCGATACAATTTAAAAGTTTGACGCAATTATGTTTCGATATGATACAACAATGGCAAACTCGTTAAACTCATAGACCAAATTATAAGAATTGACTAATTAATTGCAAAAGAAACTAAAATGTAATTGCACAAGATTCTAAGTTGTACTAAATAAGAAGTAAGCTACTACTAATACTACTACTCTACTAATAATATCCTATATTTATCTCGGGAGACGTAATTAGCGAACTGGTAGATTACTTTATTGTTGTGCAGTTAAGTCAAATGTACAACAAATATACGTGGAATTATAAAACGTCCACAAATATATGCAGCTTAAAAGCAAATCTATATAACACAATAAACATTATATGCATAATCTTATCATAGTGAAAAAGCACATATACCATTTACAAAAATTGTGTTCGGGTGATACAAAAATTATTGCTCATTATAATTATAGTTTCTTCAAAAAGCTGTACACCAGAGTCCTGTTTAACGTGATGCTGCAAATTGTACCAAACAGCTATACAGGTGTATGTAAAACAAATTCTTAAAATACTCTGCTCTAAGGTTTGGTAAACATACATAAATGTGTATACTCGACTGTGTAGTCCATGCACTATTGTTTCTTACGAACTTAAAAACACTTGGATACTGGCGCTAAATTGTTTATAAAGACCTTGGAAATAGTAACCGGCTTATCCAAGTATAATACAATCCTTATCTAGAAAAAAATTGTTCTACAATTATTTAAACCAAGTCATAAACCGCAAGCAGGCGCATGTTTTCGTACATGACTATTGCTTCGCATACAATTTTCTTATTCGCTAGTAAACGATTTTGTGCATGGTCATGTGTCGTGTGTTCATACTGTTGATTTCTTAATTTGTAACCTTTTCCCGTGGCACGTGTGTAAATCAACTGTATGTACTGCTACTGATTTTGTGATGAACTACATATACTAGAAAATCATCCGCGTATGTTTATGTGTGTATTTATAACAGAACTATGATATTTAGATAAATTATGAACTTGTTCCATAGACGTACATAATGATGTTGACTTTGTACAATTTACAATAATTTCAGAAGATCAATTAGTTTAAACTATGCTAATTAGCATTAAAACCTACTTTTTATTACAGGGTTCGGCAACATATATATTACATGGCGTGCCACTTTGTTCCGGATTAATAACAAAATGAACAAGCACGTGCCACCAATAAGAGAGTAACACTGTTAAACTCGAGATGTTTGGATGTCCTTCGCGTGCCACACAAAACGTCTTGACGTGCCATTTGGCACGAGTGCCGTAGGTCGCCGACTCGTGCTCTTTTAAAATGTCCTTCAACCAGCACGATTTGAGGGTTATTTCTACCAAATGTCAGAAGCGAAGACTTTCCGTTTTGTATTACTAATTGCCAGTCCGATATATATAATACACCGTACTTTTCTTACTACGTTTGTCATGGATGATTCAAATGGATACAATACAGCAGCACATTTTTGTTGCAATATTTGTACTGCTATAGGTCGGATGGAAACTGATCACTTCGGAACCAGTATCATTTTGTAGTTTATGTTGTTTTGATTTTGTTTTTGTTGTATTATATTTTTGTCTTCTTGTTTATGCAATTCGGCTTTGCGTTCTTCTTATTTATATCCGTATCAGTTCCCGATCTCTTATTGAAACGCAAACATAATTTACTGTTTTTTTTCCCTCCAGCTATTAATTTATGGCTAGACAAACTCATAAACCCAATAATTCAATGTTAGTTATAGAATCTAAATGAAAATATGTAAACTGATTACATAAAACTAACTTCAATAAACTGTCATGGACCGGAGTATTAAAGAATGGAACATTCTTCAAAACTTCTTAAAAAGACACAGTATATATTCATAGATAAAGATACTAATTGTAAACAGAAAGAGAAAAACATTATGTGATCAGAGCAATTAATGTGTATAACAATTATTCGTCTACATCATGCGCCGTATCCTTTATCACCATTTATACATTTAAAATAAATAAAGTAGTAAAGATCAGAAGCCGTAATCAGCTGGTAAATGACATTTCATGTTTTTGACAATAGTATTGCAATAATCAATACATGCGTTCAGAGCAAAGATGACCCATAGCGCTTTAGACCACTCGGCCACTCCAGGCCCCCATTTTGTAAGTTAGGATCACACGCATATTATTCATGTTTAAGATCATTATCGTAAATTCTTATCTCAAGAAAAACAACAATCAAAAACGATGTAAAATATAAAAACGTTTTGAAGTTTATATGTATCATATTATCTGTAAACGAATCTATTAACTAAGTAAACGGTCAATTATTTTACCGCATTATAATGGTCAAATTAGTTAAGTAAAGTTCTTTTCAACATGCCCATTTATTGGCAGCAAAACTAAGAGAGAGAGAGAGAGAGAGAGAGAGAGAGAGAGAGAGAGAGAGAGAGAGAGAGAGAGAGATGCATTTATTGGCGTGATGGTGTTATTGTACATCAATGGGGTGCGCAGAGGTAAGGCTTCGAACTGCAAGAAGAAAATCAGACTGTGGAGCTTGTAGCGCAGCAACATTTTTATGTTTTAAAACTCAAACATGACTCCATATAATAAATATTACACACATATAAAATCCTGTATTTAAATATAGTTATTATATCTATTTTCTAACTTTATAAAATGTTTAGGTTTCTGAATTATTAGAATATGATGTGAACAAACTAAATATCGAATACGTTGGCGACATCAGAACACTTAATAATTAAACATTACAGCCTAGTTGTCAACATTATTTGTGATAATATTTTTTGGCTGAATGTTTGACATAAAGTAACAAAATATTTTGGTTGGTTTGGAACTTTTAAAAGTATTTTCAGTCTAAATTTATATTAGTATAAATAATTTCTAAATGTTTTGTTTCAAAACTCGAATGTGTGTGTGTGTGTGTGTGTGTGTGTGTGTGTGTGTGTGTGTGTGTGTGTTCCTGCAAGAATTCAATGTTTGGCTAGAAGTTACAACACTTTACGTCAACCCCTGTACTCTGCGTGTTCGTGTATTCCCCCCAAAAAAAACAACGAGGGGTTCTTTATGAGGTTTACCGTTTCTAAAAATGGTTTGCTAATCAAAGTTGGTTATAATGCAGGGTTTCGACCATGTAATATATAGCATTATGCTATTTACGTAAGTAGCAGGATGCATGATAATATATACACTTTTTTCTTGTATTGTACGTAGTTGTTACCGATCTCTCTTGAATGTACGAGAAACACAGTAAAATATTTTCGCAATTTACAAGTGTTGGGGCACGTACACACAATTATATTATTTATTAAAAGCATACAATTTTGAGTTTCACAACAAGAATTCCGACAATTATAATCTTCATTAAAAAGGATGAAATTAAAGTAAACATTTATTGGGTGGAGTAACTGATTTATGAGCAAAGATACAGAATAGAACACGAACCCTAATATGTAAAATATAAATCTTTTGTCAATTACATACATAAAATGAAATTTAACATGGCATTTGAATGATACACTTACTCTTAGAAACAGAATTACAAACTCTCTCTCTCTCTCTCTCTCTCTCTCTCTCTCTCCTCTCTCTCTCTCTCTCTCTCTCTCTCTCTCTCTCAACTAGCTAGTTGGATCTCTGTTTTCATGTCCCTCAAATTCTACAGACCTCGTTTGGAATATAGCAAGGATATTACTAAACATTGAATTTCCCCTGGGATACACGCCTTTCGTTTAGTTTAAACGACCATATTATCTTTCTCTGACAACCGAATTCTTAACACTCTCCTTGAAGTCAAATGAATCATCTTTCTAGAAAATATAATTTTATAATACCTATTGTATATGGCCCAAGATGTCACAAAATTTGTCTCTGGCCTGTCTCTTCTTCGTCATTTCCTCCACTGGACCCTACATTAACATATCTGTCGGACTGTTATCCTAGCGAGTCCTAATTAAAATCCAATCCTGCACTCAAATAAGAAACCCTAACCATCGCAAGTGACAAGTTTATGGTTAGCCAAGTCAATACGTTAGTCTAAATGGTTACGCTAACCGAAACATAATGTATTGAGAAAATATCTTCAAGATACAAAACACGGATTGCGAAACTATATGCTTTCCTTCAAGAGATTTTACATATATGCTTAATCAGGATGTATATTTTTTGTGTGAGTGAAAGCTTAGGAAAACTAATCGCTAATTAATAAAGTCAAGTTATCCATCCGGTTAGCTTTCCTAAAACAAAGAGACAGACGATAATGAGCAGTAAGTATTTTTATGTAGACAGATCTTTTTTTTAATTTCTTTGTTACTTTTGATATGGCTGTATGTGGACTATTAATCTTGAGTTAGGCCGTTAATAAAAAAAATAAAAAAAACAGGTCAATATACCTGGGCAGTAAATATTTTGAGATAAATGGTTGCAACGAAATTCTTAATGTGTTGGAACTCAACAAAGAAATGTTAAAGTAAAAACTTGCAATACTACTAATAAAGGTCATTAGGGAACATTTAAATCAAACTAAACGATGATGAGTGACACTAACAGACAATCCTGGATTATTTTATTACGAAATATAAAAATAATGCCATTCAAGAAGCGATATGAAACATCAGAATATAGTTGATAAATCGAAAATTTATTCTGTTTTTCAACAAATAAAAGTATTGTAATATTTCATCGGTGCCATAGTTTAGGCTATCTGATTACGCTGTTTAAATGTTGTATTCATCTCTTATCAGAAGAAAAAATCAAATTTACATATTTATCTGACTGGTTCTCGAACCAACGGACCCATAACGGCCTGCATGAAAGACGCGATCTCAGTCATAATGGAAACTACAGTCTACCTGTGATAATTCGTACGTACTGAATGGAGTAAAGAAAAACTTGCATCAAATAAGACTGTCTACAGTTTCCAAACATTATCACAAATCCATTGATTTGGTGTGATATATGAAACAGAATGATATTTTTATTTTTCGTGGCGGTCGGGTTATAATACATGATAAATAGTTTTTTTTTTGTCTGATAATTAATGCTATAATCACGTATATATCATGTTTCTCCGCCCGAAAGCAATGAAACGAGATAGGTAGCTATCGAAGCAGACAGGTCGAATGGACGCAAAATATTGCCATGACTTAGTATAAACAGGAACGTCATTCGTTCTTCATAATCTTCAAGGGAGCAATAGTCCACACGAGTGTCTGGTCTACATTATAATATAGTCAAGTCCGAACTGTGTCATATGCTAATATATAGAATCTTGCTGTCATCCAGCCCTTGTCTCGAGTGATTAGAATAATAAATTCAACAAGACATATGTATGCACTGTGATTTTTTTTCCCACATATAATTAAAACAGTTAACAATCCTCCATAAAAGCCATGGTCGCTTCCAATATATAAAATTAGATGTCTATAAAATAACTAAAATAAGTAAGTATGCAAGTAAATTGTTTCATGTTTAAAATGCACAACCTTTTCTATGTAACTGAATTTAGCCAAAGCTAAGATAACTTGAAAATGAAGAATCGCAACAAGAAAACAGTTTCAAAAATCTTTTGTTGCAAATTGTCTCTGAACAAAGTTTAAAAACGTGTCTATCTCAGCTAGGGCATAACCGACTTTTGATCCGGAAATCGGATTCTACCGGATAGTATGAACTTCCGATTAATCGGAATCGGACAAGGCAGGAACGACCGATTCGGATAATAAAAATAATAAAGTTGAATTTCTATAGCACCGTGTCTAACACTGCGTGTCATTCGATAGTGCGTTAATAAAGTTAAATAAGAAGTCAGAAAAGTCCAATATGGTCAACACAACCACGCTGTGAGACAATCTATTTGAACCGACGGGTGAAAACCGGAAATGAAGCCGGATATAGTAAAGTACTAAGTAACATGCTGGACACGGCAAAACCAGATAACAGAAATCCGGAAACGGAAGATGAAATTTTTAGAAAAAAAATACGGATTTAGCATTTCCGATTAATCGAATCGTATCCGGAATCGGAAAAATTTCATACCCAAAATCCGGAATCGGAAATCGGTAGAAAAATGCTAATCAGTTATGCCCTAATCTCAGCTTATATTTTCATTTTGTATCTAGTGTTATTCTGAATTGTCTCTTCCAACAGTTTTCGACTATTCTCATGTTCTTCTGGAAGCAGTAGAAGTTAAAATCGGAGATAAAAGTATTCTAATAGTGTTTATGGAAGGAGTATATGAGAGCTAATAGCCTATCCACAACAGTACAGCAGGGCAGTTTCCAAGGTGGCGGAAGGAGAGGTAGAGAAAGAAAAAAGTGGACTAACAGCATCACAGAATGGACCAGGAAAGGTTTTGCGGAGACACAGGCATTGGCACATGATCGTGACAAGTGGAAGGAACTGGTCAGATGTTCAGCAGCATAGTGCCTCAACGACCACACTAGGTCAAGAAACTGGTGATGATGATATGAGACTATTTAACTGAGTTAGTTGAACGTGTCTCTCTTACAGAAACACTTACTGGCACAGCCAAAAGTCACGTTTTTAAGTTAAGGGAAACCATATTGCCACTAGAACAAAGACTTAATGTATTGCGCTTGCGTGAACAAATCATGTGCCATGGTTACAGCAACATGTTGTGAAAAATATCTCGACCATATTAATTCGTTATTCAAAGGGCCTTGCCGATGTGTCAAAAGTAGTCACGTGACTCCAACCTGGTTTTCAAAAGAACCTTTTTGAATACATTTAGAATATATTAAAACTTTAGCAAATTTTATTGCTTAATTACGTTTAAGAACCTTTCATTCATTCATCATTTGTAATTACTTTTGTGTGAGTATTTGTGGCATGTTTCACTGTTGGATAGACTTTAACACGCCGCGCCTTTCCCTTCCACTGTATTAGGAATTCACAAGCTACAATGAATTCTGGAAATGTCAAAACCATTGATATTTGCTCAATTATGTAGTACAACAATTTTTCCACTTTTTACCACTCTCTTTTTCTGCATTTTTGTTTTCATTTTTTAGCACTTTGAATCACTCTCTTTTGTTAAGCACAACCTTATTATCTCTTTTCGCTCAGCCGCTCTAAAGTGTCATATATCATCAGCCAGTGTCTCACCAACTGAACGCTGATGACACCCAAATATAAACGTCTTGCCACCCAAGTGAAGTTGATGCTACCATTCAAGGAGTAGAGAGGTGCATTTCTGATGTGAAATCATGGATGACATGTAACAAGCTGCAGATGAACAATGATAGAACTGAGGCCATTCTGATCACGACACAAAGACATTCTCATTCACATCCTTTACCTCAACCAATATATATCAGCAACACCAACATTCAATTCACATAGTCAGTACGAAACCTATGTGTTACTCCTGACAGTACTCTCACATTGCACCAACATGTCATGAACATATGCAAGGCTGCATATCTTGAGCTGAGATGCATCAGTTCCATTCGCAAATATCTTTCAGCTGATTCCACTAAAACACTTGTGTGTTCATTAGTACTTTCAACAATGGACTATTGTAACTCAGTTATGGCTGGTTTGTCACAATATCTACTTCAAAAACTTCAAAAAAGTTCACAACACAGCTGCTCGGATCATCTTTAGAGTACCTCAATCAGATCACACCTTCCTACTGCTCTGTACCCTACACTGGCTATCCATTCGATCCAGAATCAAACACAATATTTGCTCTCTGTGCTACGTTTGTCACTGACGGACTCCAGTCCAATATAGCTACCTGGCCTCACCTATGTGTAGATACCAGCAAGATACTTACGCTCCTGTTCGAACAATCGTACTCATTGTTCCCACTATAAAACGAAGTCATACAGACAACGTTCTTTTGCATACCAGGGCCCAGCAATATGGAACGAATTGCTCATTGAAATTAGACACAAAGACACAGTGATCCCTTTCAAGAGTGCTATTGAAACGCACCTTTTACGACTGCAAGAACAAACTTAAAGACCTAATAATGTTTAGTACCTTAACTATTTTCAGCATTTTTTATGATTTCCAATTTCATGCTTTTTATTTTTTGTTTTTCTGTAGTCATATTATTATAGATGTTGTAAAGCGCTTTGAGCTATTAAAGATTAGGCGCTATACAAAGTCCTCATTATTAATTATTATTATTATGATTATTATTATTATTATTATTATTATTATTATTATTATTATTATTATTATTATTATTATTAAGCATTTTCTAATTTGATATATCATCTTTCCGATTCATGATTGCTTAAGTTTATATTTGTAAACTGTTAAGTAAGGCTTGTGAGTTTATTCTTTGACAATGAATAGTTGTATGCCAATATTTTACTTAATCTTGCAATTAGGATTGAAATACATTCAAGTTAGTTTAAGCTGAATTTGCAGATTGATATTTTATAATTACATGATTTGATTCTAATATGTTGGAGAAAAAATATATATTGTGTCGTACAAGAGTTTATAACATTGCTTGTTTATTCACGTCTCAAAAGACGGTTGAAATTCAACATCTTTGTCAAACATGTACGCTTTGATTGTCATTTCGTTAGTTCATAACACACTTAACGCAATAATGTAATTTGTGAACAGAATTAAACTTCATAGAGTTGAACATACGTCGTTGTTTGTTTGTTGTTTGTTTTTTTTTTGTTTTTTTTGGGGGGGGGGATCATCCCTTCATCACTTTTTGATTAAAGGACAAAATGATTTTGCTTAGTTATTTAGAATGGAGAAAGTTATTATTCCCTTGTTGCACTTACTACTCTTTAAACTCATTTCAGAATGGAGAATATATACATTGTTCATAATAATACGCCTTCTGTCATCGTCAACTGATCACTCTATCATATATTATCATCATATAACCATGCAAACAGCTTTTTATCAAATGGGCTCGAGCAACCGGACGACTGACCATATCTATATTTAGTTACCGGAAATTATACATCACTCAGATAATTTGACAGAACTAAGGTCTATTTGATTAACAAGAACGAGATACTTGCGTAAGAGACCTGCGAAAAGACTAGACAATCCAAGACAAGGATACTAATGATTAATGTTAGAAAGTATAGCATCGGTAGTATTGGAAAGTAATGTGTACAAATAACAAAATCAACAAGTGTATTAAATAAGCAACTTACCACTGAAAAATGACCATTCCTTGAAGTCAGCTAGAATGTTTTACTCCTTCCATTATAAAGACCGTAAATTAGATTTTACGTTGCGAAGGTTAACGCATTTAGACGATGCATTGGTTCTCAGACAAATATAAATATGTATTTTGGTTTTAATCATAATGTATGACTTACAATGTAAACAGAGTGAATTTAAAAATAGAAACGAAAAGGCCGAGGTTATTTTTAGCAGTTATTTCAAATGCAGACACTTGTTGGGATAACATTTTAAACAAGTATTATCTATCAGTAATTGCCAACGTAAGGAATCATCCGGGAACTAATACAGTTTTATGAGTATTGAGAATAATCATCTGGGGATTAATACCTACTCTTTTATGAGTATTGAGAGGAATCATCCAATAACTAATACAATTTTATGAGTATAGAGAAAATTATCCGGGGATGTATACTCTTTTAAGAGTATTAAGAGGAATCATCCGGTGACTGAAATTCTTGTATGAGTGTAATACTCGTTTAAGAGTATTGAGAGGAGTCATCCAATAACTAATACAGTTTTATGAGTATGGAGAAAATCATCCGGGGATTAATACTGTTTTAAAAGTATTGAGAGGAACCATCCGGGAACCAATGTAGTTTTATGAGTATTGAGAAACTTATCCGGAGATTAATACTCTTTTAAGAGTATTGAGAGGAATCATCCGGTGACTGAAATTCTTGTATGAGTGTGGCGAGAAATCACACAGGAACTGGTACTATTTTATGAGTATTTGAGTATCATCTAAAACTTTAAATCAACAGGGACAGGCGCAATTGTCAAGATATAAGACATGTTATCTCTTGCATTGCTGTCTTTTAGGAACACCATTTCAGCAATTTCACTTCTCACAGCTTTTGTGGATTTATCAGATTTTTAAGGTTGAATACTTTATATAAATTATCTCGCTCTATATATGGCAACCGGAAACTGAATGCGACATAATACTATTCGAAACTTTTAAAAAGTCCTTGCCACAAGGAATGTTATGTTATCTTTTAGTATTTCCGTAGACGTACTTAACAAAGTATACTAGAATCGGTCATTGACACTATATTAATAATGCCTGCAAACGTTATACAGCTCCTTTGAGTTATATCGATTTAAAATATTTTATTGTGCAAATATTAAATTTTACCTTAGCTTTGATTTAGATATTTCAAATCAACAATTCTTAAATTATACGATCCATTTCTCTATTATTCTCTGCTATTACCCAATCTACACCTTTTTGGGGGTGGGGGTGGGGTGGGGTGGGGGGAGGTGGTGACATCTTGAAGCGGTAATAATTCTACTGTATCATACTTTTACGATCATAGAGTAAGTACTGAAATTTTGTTTTCATTTGTGCATTTGTTATACATGATGCCTTCGATTCATTTTATTCCAGAAGTCGGCTGATTTGAAATTATGACTGCCGTAAAAGCCACGATCACGTGATTGTTAGTCATGAGAAATAAATAATTCCATACACTCTTGATTGAATATGCCCATAAATTGTATTCCACTTAAAGTTATCTTAAATATAGATTTGCAAGTTTACAAATCGGCGGTTACGTATCTCATCAGCTCCATTTGGCGCCTCGTTTGTAAACAATTATGGAGAGGACAAGAAGCACATCAAATACCGATTGCATGTCATAAATTATGCAAACTGAAGTATTGCACAATTAAGGGTCAACCCTGATACTGATATGCTTTTCAATGTAATGCATATAGCACATATACTTATAAATCGAGCCCAACTGCAAACTGAACAGAGTTAGATATACCACCAAAAACTACACAGGCAGACCTAGATATATGCAGCTTGTTAGGACTATTCAGTAGAACACGCAAACTAGGTCCGAGCATGTGCGATAACAACCGTCGGTTTCAGCCGGAAACATGTGATGATTAGTACGAACTATCAAATTATAACCATGCTATCCCGATATTAAAAGTTTAATTTAAAAAAGTATACCAGTCTGCACTATAGGATATTGATAACTTTTTGTGGAACAAGGCTCACTCGGTAACTATGTTTTTTTATAATACTGAACAAGAAGAAAGGAGTATACGACACCCACAGTAGCATATTAAAATGATTTACCCTTGCCACTCTTTAACAAATAAGATTTACAGTTTTTACAACCGAGCTAATACGACGAGCATTTGTGAAAATGTATAATTCCCAATAAATATGCGCAATACAATAATAATGCACGTATACTGAAATTTTCACAAACATATCCAGGGTGGTCGTTAATTTATTCATTATGGCCAATATCACACAATATTTCTGCAGAATAATTTGTTCTACAGTCAGCAAATATTTAATTTTAGCTCCCATCCCTTTCTAAGGCCAAGTAAGCTTATGCCGTGACCCTGAGTCTGTCATGTGTCCTTTATCCATCTGTCTGTCCACAATTCCTATTGTCCACTTTTGTTATTAAACAGCTGTGCCAATTTCGATCACAATTTCCCGAAATATCATTCAAGCGTTGTCTCGAATATGTTTATAGTGAATACCGAAGCAGCTAAGTGACTTTGATAGCAACCATATAGAAAACTTCTTTTATTTTAATAGAATATTGTACTAATTTTAATCAAATGTCGTATCAATGTTCTTAAGATGCTCTCTGTGAAAAGTTTATTTAGGGCTACGTGGCTATTCTGGGAGTGTGGTTTCCAAAGCAACCAGGTGTGTTGTATATTTTCAACTACTTCATTACCGATGAACCAGTTGTGATAATAAAATGTATGAATCTATTTCTGGACATGATGTGTCATAAACAGGATGGCCCCTATATCAACAGTGACATTTCCACAGTAACCATACATCAAATCCATTTTCAGCTTCTTCTTCTCTTGAATAGCTGAATAAAATGTGTCTCTAGTTTGGTGGGAATATTAGAACTTAATAAAATTGTTATCTAGTTTGCAGGGAATGTTACAGCTGAATAAAATGTTTATGTTTGGTGGGAATGTTACAGGAACGATTGGTAGAATTGGATATATCGACATTGTCTCTGGATTGGCTTCGCTTGCAAAGGAATTATTTAGCAAGACTATGGAAAACTAAATCTAATCTTTTTTCTCTCTAAACACAGGCGGAATGTCTCGAAACAATGCAGAACTGTTACATATGAGAGGCTGTGTCAAAACTGTGTTGAAAATATTTCCTCTAAGAGTGTGGATTACATTGCAGCCCAATGCATATTCACAAATTCATCTCAAGAGCGGTTTATCCAGTTTTCTTAAAACTCGGAAACTAGGATGGAATGGTTCTTAGTATATGCTCTGTCAAAATTTGGTATCCATGATAGATCATCTTGTTGTGTGAGTTCCTTAGCAACGACATGGAAACCTACTTTTAGTTTCTCTTCCGGAAAGGTGGAGTTAATTTTGATAATAGTAATAAATACTTTATTAATTCTTATAAAATTGTACAATGTGATTGTTTCTCTAGAAACATGATCATAGGAACCATATAGGAAAAAATATTTAAACTTTCCCAAAACAGTCAATCGCTTTAATATAATTATGTTAGGAATGGTTCCCCCATGCCCTCTGTAGCATTCTGCCTGTCACATTGTTTTATTTTATCAAATTTAGCATATGCACTTTTAGAATTGGGTTTGGGATGGCTATCGTTGGTATGATGTGGTTTCAATAATTTGTATAATAACCCTTGTTTTAATTATTTTCTTGAAAGACTGGCAATATCTGATCAAACTTAGTAGGATAGCTCTGTTCCATCATACTCGTGTGCGAAGACTCGCCTAACAACGGCGTGGCTTCAATAGCAAGTCTATGGTAATTATATGTTCAACTTCTACAGAATGGTTGAGCCACTTTCGCATAATTATGTTCGAGATAACTCCCATATAAACAAAATAGCCTCCGCAGCAATCACGCTAAAATAAAATTAATTTCCATTTCTTCCCAAAAATGGCCGAGCCGATTCGGATAAAATGTAGTAGGAATTGTTCGTAGGATACGCTTCACCAGCATGCATCCGGTTTGGAAATCCCCTAGCAGAATCCCTTAGCAATTGTGTGGAGTCAACTGCAACCTTTACTTTTACATGGCCCAGTAAGTCTTTCTTGAAACATAATACTCCTTAGATTTCGTTGAGCGAGAAATGTGATAAATGTGACAACGATGGAATAGGTGTTGTTTTATAGTAGCCAGTCATAAAATCTACCGTCAAGAACGGATATTATCACATAGTTATATTTTTATCAATAATTTAAAAAAATCAAAGCTCGTGTAGGACTTTTTCTTTAAAACTGTCTGACGATATCAGGACAAGTTTCATTGCTTGATTCCTATCATGAACACGTTTTACATTCATATGAACGATGTCAATATATAATAATATATAGTTTAGATGAAGTTACTAAAAGTACACAAACTGTTAATGTTAAACAAGTCCAAAAAGACTTTTTTTGAAGACAATATGAGATGTTATCCTCAATTGGGTATCATTCCAGTCCTGTTGCCTGTCATATTACTATCACGTTTGCCTTTTCAGACGAATCTTTACAGGTGAGCGAAATATGCCCCCTTGGACCTCATGCTCTTAAAATGAATGTAATTTTTATCAAAGGGCCGAGGGTGATCGAGTGGTCTAGAGCGATCGCCTTTACAGATTACTGTCCCCACACTGTCAGCGTGGATTTGAGTCTCGGGCACGGCACGGTAGGTATGTGAGAAAGCAGCCATTATCTACCCGTGGGTCGGGGGTTCTTACTGAGGCTTTTCATGTTCTTGCTGCATCAGGTATACTAACCGTTATGTATATCCTGTCTTTCGCTGAGAAATGGCGTTAAACTCAAATCAAGAACAACAATAATTGTTATAAAAATGATTCGAAACACACCCAAAACGAGTTGCCAATCTACACTGAAGTATGCCAAATTAAGTACGTACGTGTTAATAGACATAAAACAAGATTCACATTGTCATGTGGGCACTTCAAAAGTTGTCTCAACTTATCTACTGCTTTACTGATTTGCTTTTAATTTCTTTCTGCATTATTTCTCTCTGTGTTTAATATTTGTACATTTATGCTGCTTATTCCTAAAAAAATCTAATCGACAACTTGACGGACATATGATATATATTGTACTACCAAACTTAGAGGAGACCCGAGTGGCCGAGTGGTCTAAAGCGCTCTCCGTTACGGATCACAGCCATCTCACGGCTGTCTGCGTCGGTTCGAGCCTGAGATTCGGCCAATGTGGGTATGTGAGAAAGCTTGCCAGTAAATTCTCGTGGGTCGGTGGTTCTTTCCGTGGATTTTCCCGGTTTCTTCCTCCACCATTTATACTGACCGCAATGGTATAGCCTATCGTGTGCTGAAACAATGGTGTTATACCCTACAACAAAACTTAGAAATCTAGGGGAAAGAATCTTTCAGCGGAATCACGTAATATTCAACGAAAGGACATGATAACAAATTTAGGTATTTAAAATGTTCAAAATTGCAGATATTTTACTTTTGGAGACACTATTAAACAAGTAAATAAAACAAAAAAAATTAACAAGGGGATTACTCAGTATTTTCTCATATCAAAGTGACGCCCAAATTACATAGATCTAACGAATGTATTTATTTATGCGTGGTAAATGTTTCTTCAAATAGGTGGGACATGGGAATAGACGTACATAGTTTCTGCTTTTTTTAAGCGCCAGGCAACAAATTGCACCACCCGTATCGATTTAGCGCCAGGTGTTGATATAATGTAAGCAGATAAAGGTTTGACCTGCCTAGATGCAAAATACCTTTCTAAACCTCCCTAATATCGGAGCTATTTGGATGTTTGCATGAAGACATTCATCTTGAATGTGATAAAGAGTACAAATATTAGTCGCCTACTAGGTATAGGGTACACTTATTTCGCAGACAGACATTCCATGTTATTTATAGCCACCATTCACTTATTCACTTATCTCCATACATGCTTAAACATACACACCTATAGTTATATATGTTACTGTCTGCACACATGCGTACACTATGCAGATGCATACAGACACCTTCATAAAAATACAGCTAAGATGTAAGTCACATAAAACTATTTACAGCAGCTTTTATTTTGCTTCGTACGTATTTGCAAAATATTACAAATATACCTGCCTTTGCCGGGTTTTACAACTGCTTATTAATAACATTTCAAATCAAATTTGGAGTGCTTTTTGGTGGAAACAATTATTCACAACACTTGAACAGGTGCATATCAGCGTGATCGGCATAGCTGGGTAAAATACGAAAACACACGTCAACGCAGAATAAATTAGCAAAACATGGACTAGTGAAGCTAACAAAGCCGTCTGTTTTTGTGATATCTTTTTAAATCTAATCCAGGTATTTATCGGACATGTCTTAAAATGTAAATATCTTTAATATATGATATTGATGAATGTGTATGTTTGACCATTCGTGTGTAAACAATGTTTGGCTTAAACGTTTTCATACTTAATCGATGTAGACAAATTCCATGGGAAGAAACTGTCCGGCAACACCGGCAATTTAATGTTGGCAGCTGCCCATTACGACCTCTCTAATAATTGCCAACAGAAGTTTGGATCATTATCAAATATATTTGTCCTTAATTCAATGTCTCAATATTATCGTACTGCATCAGAGTCTGCATGAATGGTTTTGTAACGTTTGCGGAATTGCGCATACTTGCACAGGGTTATAAAAAAAAAAGTAAAGAAGAGGCTTTTCCGTGATTCTACCCATCGGTAATTGTTGATATGGAAAAAAGAAATGTGTCTATCCAATAGAGTTTTTAAAAAGTCAACGATTTTCTTTATTTTAATATCAAGAAGATATTTGGGCGTTGATATGAGTTTGGGAGTGCAAAGTAAATCATTAATTCTGAGATTCAGCTCATTGAAGATTGTTAAATCTGTTTGGGTATGTTTACTTAAAAGTCATTTAATACTGATACATTTTTTTCTTTATTTTTTCGTCTTCTTTCTATATAATAAAATGTTATAAGTGTAATTTTAAGAAAATAGCAATTCCTTCATAATGAATTTTTCAAAAATAAAATAGCAATGATTTCCGTATGAAAATTAATTTTTGTGTTTTAATGACGGGGAACTCTAGTGCACTTTGTCCTATGTCAAGTGCATTTCCCCAGGCAAACTGACATAGCCATTTATTTTCTAATGGTCGTTTATGAAAGATAATCAAGTTTATGTTACATTTCTTTGCATTGTGAGAGATGTGGAGTTAACCAGCACAGATACTATATCTTGATTATCTTTTCCTACAGAAAAAAATGTTTTCAGATTGTCAAAGTTGCCAGATAACATCTTGACTTGTCTTATCTTTTACGGAAGTTGGGGATGGTACTCATACGGTTGTAAGATATTTTGATGGCAACTTTGTCAGATGTGATAGCTGGTAACATGGTCAGGTGTGATAGCTGGTAACTTTGTCAGATGTGATAGCTGGTAACTTTGTCAGATGTGATAGCTGGTAACTTGGTCAGGTGTGATAGCTGGTAACGTGGTCTGATTTGATAGCTGGTAACTTGGTCAGATGAGATAGCCGGTAACTTGGTCAGATGTGATATCTGGTAACTTTGTCAGATGTGATAGCTGGTAACTTGGTCAGTTGTGATAGCTAGTAACTTGGTTGGATTTGATAGATGACAACTTTGTCAGATGTGATACCTGGTAACTTGGTCAAATGTGATAGCTAGTAAATTTGTCAGATTTGATAGCTGGTAACTTGGTCAGATGTGATAGCTGGTAACTTGGTAAGATTTGATAGCTGGTAACTTGGTCAGATGTGACAGATGGTAATTTTGTCAGATCTGGTAGGTGACAACTTTGTCAGATTTGATAGCTTGTAAGATGGTTAGATTTGATAGATGGTACCATGGTCGCTTTTGCGCTCAGCATTAGGAGTGTAGTGTTATGAATGTTCGGCCGGGTGTCAGGATAATGTGACTCGGTGCAACATTATGCTACATGCCTGGGTCACGATGACCCAGTGCTAAACATCACTATAAACTGCCACACTGCAGACATTGTAGCGACATGAGTAAAAACATTGTTAATGTTAAAAATCCAAACCACACACACACACACCATGAATATTCGCCTACTGACAGACGCGTGTATCTGATTATACTCACGCTACTTGAACCCAGTGACTGATATTATATCTTGTTTTATTTGACTATATTTTACATTTTATTTTAATTTCCATGTTCCATGTCACTATGTTGAAACCTACATCACAGACTGGTCAGTGTCGTGGTACGAAATTCTAAATTTTGAGCGCTCTCCCAATAACGAGGATGTTTAATGGTAATTTTGCCACCTTCCCCAGATGAGTTGGGTTTCTTGTTAGAGTTATTCAGTCACTGAGGCTGATCAATTGTCTAATGTATGGTCTCGTTAGCTATGGGTAAATAAATCATTTTTACATGGTGATTACTTTAGAACCAAAACAGCGATTGAACAGGTAACAGCGCTAATATTTTTTTAGAAAGGCATACTATTATCTGGATATGAATATTTAATTTATATTTTAATATTTAACTGGTATAATGATATGAAACTCTGCCTTTTCATTATTAGATGATACCGAAAGTGATAAAACAGTAATGTTGTTAAAATAACAGTCAATATAACATAGAATTGTATGTACTCAAATGCAGCCATATAAATTCAATTGTATATGAACAATAAAATGAAAGAATATCATCATCTCCATCCATACGAGCAAATGAGAAGGTGTTTCACTCGCTCATTAAATTTGTTGTCCTTTTTTTTTTGTCTTGTCTGAGAGTGCTTGTATTGCATTATTTCTTCCCAATAATCTTTTCCAGTTCTCTGTTGATATTCTATCTTTCACTCTCACCGGGTCATAATATTGAGGGAGGTCATTCGTGAGATAACGTAGCTAACTCCAATTAACTACCCCTCCTAAACTAAGAGGGAGACTTTACATTTGGCTTGTCAACAAGATTCATCAAGATGGATAGCAAGGTGTGAAATATTATGCCCTACCTGGGATACATGAAGAAGATTGTGTGTGTGTGTGTGTGTGTGTGTGTGTGTGTGATTTGGATATTTAACGTAGCTTTAACAACTTTTCTGTCATATCGCTACGATGTCAGCTTATAGTGACGTCTAACACTGGGGCACCGTGCCGAAGACATGTAGCATGATGTCCCACCCAGTCAAATTATCCTGATACCAGATCGACCAGTCATAACACTAATATTTTAATGCTGACCGCGAGGCAGCTGTTAGTACCTTTTTTTGTAAGTCTTTGGTATGAACCGGCCAGGGATCGAACCCGCGACCTCCTGCATCTAACGAGGTCTCTCTAACCACTAGGCTGCCAAAGCGAGAAGAAGAAGAAGAAGAAGAAGAAGAAGAAGAAGAAGAAGAAGAAGAAGAAGAAGAAGAAGAAGAAGAAGAAGAAGAAGAAAAGGTGGAGGAAGAAGAGATGCGAGGAAGAAGAGAACAACGATGATGATGAAGAAGAAGAAAAAGAAGAAGTCGACGATTATGACAAGTATTCATATTCCCGTAGACACGGAAAAAAACCAGACGAATTTTAAATAATTTTGGAATCCAACGTTCGATTATCTTAGGAACTAATATTTCAGACAGGCATTTCTTTCAAACCAAGTTCAACATTTTCGCTTGTGAGTCGTCTCATCAAGGAAAATCTTCTTGCATTGTATTAATAAGAACAAAGATGCTTCGTTAAGATCCACGCTTCTATCATCTATCAACATATAGTAGAGAAAATTCGTGTTATCGTAAGATTTGAGAGAGAGAGAGAGAGAAAGAGAGAGAGAGAGAGAGAGAGAGAGAGAGAGAGAGAGAGAGAGAGAGAGAGAGAGAAAGAAGAGAAAGAAAGAAAGAAAGAAAGAAAGAAAGAAAGAAAGAAAGAAAGAAAGAAGAAAGGGAGTGATAGAGGAAAAGAGAGACAGAGACAGAATATCGATTACAGCAAGATAGATTATTGACAATTGGCAGGCATTCGACGTTAATGGACATGTCAATATAATTCACTTGACGTTCAATTCAATCATCACACTGCTCCCCAAGTGATTAGATACTTGTTGATATAGATTATCTGGATTTCAGAGTTTAAAAAATTGTCTTTATTGTGCAGGTGATCATATCTTAAAGCATAATTTCTTACATAATTCATCATTAAAAATGAAATTGTTATCTCCCCCCCCCCCGCATTTTATAGTTGTTCAAGGACCAGGATGTGTTCATCGTAGGTCTTGTAAGGAGCGCTGCAATGCATATTAAACTAAGAACTCGCAGTTACTAGCTCACCAGAGGGCGTATCGGTGCAGCTCACTTCCGGATAGTTCAATAATTAAAGATGGCAGACGTAGATCAAGAAAATTTGACAAACCGCTCACATTTTGCAAGCAGGATCGATATCTCACTATCTTAAAAAGAAATTCTATCAATATTTGATCAATTGTTGTTACATCTTTAATTTTTTCACTAACTTTTGCTGCAGCTAGCTTTCAAATAAATGTTCTCTGCCCATTTCATGCCTTCATTATCTTTCCACTACTACATTATGTACTAGTTTGTATCATTTGATTGTGCAAAAGTGTATCGCTGCTGCGTAAAACGTTCTTGCAATTTATCTCGCTTAAATAATAATGAAAATATGTTTATTTTTTTACAGCTTTAATCATAGCAGTAAATTGAAGTTGAACGATTCAACAAAAAAAAAAAAACAATTCTAACTTACGTACGAGTCTCCTTGATGATTAGTTTAATGTAATTTCCTTGAACGGATGGAAATTTTAGAGTATACAATTTGGAGAAATATCTGTTAGACGCACTATGCATGTATAGGACATTTGTAGTTGTCACCTATCGGCCTGCCTGTCTGTATGTGTGTCTGTCTCATTTCAGCTGGTCCATGGGTATAATTATCCTTGAATAAATGTGATCACATACGTATATTACATAAACATACTTCAGGTTAAAAACGAGTATAATATGATGCTAAGATAGAACGAGTGACTGATAGATAAAGACAACAATGATGAATATGTGTGAGTATCCATTTCTTTTTTACTTGTAGGGTTTTTTCTTACAAGCAGTCTCTTTTTTTTAAATCATACTGTTTGCAATTTTACATTCAGTCACGTAGATTAATATTGATTTAAAAAAATGAACCAAAGTAATAGAACGAAATCTATGAAATAATTGTATTTTTAAAACTTACATCTTTAATGCAAGGAAAGTTAAACAGAATTAATCTAATTTTAAGAAGACTGTTCTAAATGAATTTGCAAGTGGCAATCAGAAATATCGTCTAAAGTCCCCAGCAAATTTGAAAGTTATTGCATATACCGTCCGATACTTTATGTTTCAAAATTCTAAATGAAAATGAAACAAGTTAAAACGTCATTAATCTGAAAATTGTATAATTTTTTTACACCCAAATATGAATAAATATTCCATCAGTATTAATTACACTCCTTTATCGTTATGATAACTAATGTAATTATTGCTTTGTGAAGTTCATCTGAATACATTGATATACTGTTCCAAAAACTTTTCTTATTTAGAATATTTAGCATTACAGATCAGCTGCCGTATTGAATTCGTGTTATAATTTTCTTATCGAACTTGTGTTATAACTTTCTTAACTCGTGTTATAAACGAACTATTAGCCTTGCAAAAGTAAAAATTGTTGAGATTGTTTTCTTTAAAGGTATGCAGCTAAAAATGTGCAAGGTGAAATGTTCCTACAAATGTATCTGAAATTATCGAAAAAAATGTCTATATTATCAAGTATAATATAAATATGGACAATGTATTTAATTTAATAAATTGACGATCTTCTAGTATGAAAAAAATAAGTTTGACATATATAATTGATTCATTGGTTTTTCTTTGTTGACTTTATGTTTCGCTAATCATGTGTAGAACAGTAAACTATCAGGAACTGGACATTTTTTGTGGGCATGCACATTGGAGCTAAGGGAGGTAATTTTAGGCGCTACGATCAGTAACTCCGTTGCAACCGTGAAACCCACTTACCACAGGAACTTTTCTGAATTCGTTCAAATGTTATATATTATTTTAAAGCTTCTTAATGAGACTGAATGATGCTCACTCTTAACGACTGAGAAAGAAGTCAAACATTGACATGTAACAAATTATTGGGATCATACAACTAGAATCTGAAAATGAATTATTACAAATGATTACATGTTCTTGTGGACCGCTAATAATGTGGAATCTACTGATTACAGGAAGATAAGAGTAAAATGATAAAGTTCTGTACGTCATGCTAAACAACACACAATTTTCTGACAAGCCAGGAAAGTGTGCCGGTTTTATGGCACCAGTTGGTTGGACTTCAAGGTCAATAAAGGAGTCCAGCAACTAAAACACTGATTAGTCTTTCACGTCCAATATCTAGAAGTTTGATCGGTTTTCAAGCATAAAACAGGAAGCCAAAAGCTAGACTTTTCATTGGCTTTCAACGACACTAAACAGGACCAATAGCTATACTTTGTATGAGCTTTTAATCCCAATGAAGGGGTAATGAAGACCAATAGCTAAAATTGTTATTGGCTTCCAAGCCCAATGACAAAGAGGACCAGTAGTTCGACTTTTAGTTGGCTTTCAAGTCCAATAAAAAGCAAATAAGACCAATAGTTACAACTTGTATTGGCTTCTAAGCCCAATAAAGAGGCAAAGAAGACCAGTAGTTAGAATTTTTGTTGGAGTTCAAGCCCAAAAAGGGGCAAAGATAATCAGTACCTAGATTGTTTTATTGTTTCTAACCCCAATAAAGAAACCTAATATATTGAAGTTTGATTGCCTAATAAAGGAAACCATTATCTAGAATTATTATTGAATTTCAAACGCAATTTAAAACACCATTACTTATTATTTTGATTGATTGTCATGCCTATCAAAGAACATCATTTTCTAGAATATTCACACAAATTTTATCTGGATTCTCTATTCCAAGTTTTTACTAGAAAAAGGAAAAGTGGAGAGAGAGAGAGAGAGAGAGAGAGAGAGAGAGAGAGAGAGAGAGAGAGAGAGAGAGAGAGAGAGAGACTGAACTTTAAAACTAACTTATGATTCTGATATTCATTATACCAATTTCCTGTTGTACATCATGATTATTAATTTTTAAACCTGATGAATATAATATTTTGGGGAACGTTAATTTCCATTATTTTCTGTTCCTAAGTGGGAGCTCACCGTATTAGTTGTATGAGTTGTCAGTAGAAACTGGTCCAATTATGTTTTATCAATGAAAGAATCGTGAAAAAGGAATGCAATTTCACTGTCGGAAACATCTTCCCCGTAACCAAATAGGTACGTTTTAAAAGACGATGTCTGTACTACCAACGACTCCGTGGTTATTTAAAATTAGACGAACTGATAAAGACAATTACACAAGTAGTAAACAAAAAGATGAGATACAAGTAGCATGGAAAAAGCAACAACAATAATAATAAAAATATGTGCTTAAATGTTACAAGAAAATAATTATCGAATGTTCATTTACATGTAGGATACTGAGCAACGAACTCAAAAGCCAAATACTCAAGGCATTTAAATACATAATTTGTTCCCGGGACCAAATTTGGAAGCATTCCTGTAATGTCAATGTGAGAGAGCACAATTCTCTTCCTACAAAAGGTTATGAAAGATAAACCCTGGACATGTATCCTTACCAATTATTTGTTGTTGCTTCCATGTAATATTTGAATACATTAAACACAGTACGAACAGAACAATATACATAATCTATAATGATAGTCTTCTGAACTTACATTATGTGGATTCACATGCACAAGTTTTGTAGCAAATAGCATTTACGTCACATGTATATATACATAATACATATTCAGTTGTTTGCATTTATGCGTATGTACATAAATTGTATACATCTTTAGAATCCATTTACAAGCTAAGGTATGTTTCTTAATGTCACCTTTTTTTTTCTTCATTCCACCATTCTACATTATTTAAATGTAAATCGTTAAACCTTTCTTATTTTTAAATATCTAACTTATTGTATGGCGCTAAAAGACCTAAAAGTGCTGGTGCGCCGTTAAAATTCAAGCAAACAAACAAACAACCTACATTATTTACCGCTGATATAAGGAGAAAAAAAAGAAGAACAAACAAGCAATGCTGTGGTACGGCTATGTATACAAGTAATAAACTAAATAATGATCACAATATATGTTAGAGACAAAAGCTTCAATAAAAAGACGTTTTGTAGAAAAGATGAAGAAGAGTTTTCATTACTTACCCCAGTACCATGCCAACAAATTTTACTCTTGTTTCTACTATGCACAATCTACATTATAAGACAGCCAGTAGATGACTATATTTATAAAGGAAATTGAGAATGATTAATCTTGAATCCTTTATTTACTTGCTCTAATCCTTTTATCTCGAACATAATGTACTCTAATGCTGTAACGCTCTAGTAATGGAGTAACCACCCGCCGTCTAGCGTCTATCACTCTGTTTAAACTTTCAGCGGGTCTGCCTGATATGATCGAACAATAGCCCGGATAAAATTTCAATGTTCAGGAATTTCGCAGTAAATTTAAGTCTGCTTGCGTTTTTGTATAGCCTAGACAAACAGTTAAAAGAATTATAATACATTGATTTTTAATTTCCCAAAGATTAGTCGAAAAAAAAGTATGACGTTTGTGTGCGCACGAAAATATTGTATGGGAAATCACATTACTGATTAGCTAATGGAGATCTAAACTTGGACCAGTTTTAGTCCCATTCATTTTCATGGCAACAAATGAATTTTCTATAAGGTCCAATTGTGTGTCCTCTCAGTGAGCCCTGACACGATATTAATTGGCTTTCACCAGTTTTCAAATAGTTGACGGGATGGACATAAATACACAGTTAAAGGGTTGAGACTAAAATTTATTCAGATGTATGTTGCTTAAAATTGCATGGTCGAGGAAATGTGAATAATAATAATAATAATAATAATAATAATAATAATAATAATAATACAATAATGACAATGACGATACAATATACCGTGGTAGTAGGGATTCGGATGATTTTGACGACGAGGAGAATGATTACAAGTGAACTAATAAGATATATAGTACTTTGGTTATTTTATTTGATATGCAATTCAGCCTTCATTAAAAGTGAATATGGGTTTTAAAAAATGTATTAAATACTTATATGTGAAAATATTATGACTCATTCCAAAGCGCCACTTGTCAATGTCATAGTATCGTTTACCTGCCTTGACACTGCAATATATATATATATATATATATATATATATATATATATATATATATATATATATATATATATATATATATATATATATATATATATATAATGTAAACAAACACTGATATAATTGTAATTATTTCATTTCGAATCAACACAAAACCATTCACAACCAAAACTGTGTATGAATTTGTTTGATGGCAACGGTTACCAAACAGTATGCATCACTGTGTTTAACTTGAAACTTACCCATATCAGGGGAAGGAATAGCATAATGCCAAACCAATATATGACGTGTTGCACATTCAGTGCAGGATTTGTCATATTCTATATAATATCAAACAAGTTTAAAAACAAATGACGATTGAATGTGATGCAAAAAATGAAAAAGCAAGTTATCTTATGCAAAAGAAAAGCAAAGTGCAAAATACTACAACAAAATACTACAACAAAATACTACAACAAAATACGGTAAATGAATGTGATAGTAGAATTGTCCAGACCCTTTCCATGCGTTATCATCCAAAACTGAAGACACTTAACAGACTGATGAGTGAAAGTTTTATTGCATTGATATGTACATTGAAATCTATCAGAGTATCAAAAACAGAATGATTTTAACGAAGGAAAATATGAAATAAAAGACGGTAAATTGTATGAAATATATATTGTCGAATTGTTTCAGATATAAATGTGAAGGGTTTTCATATAGAGAAAATATGAAACAACAATTGGAAACTTCTAACAGACAAGATCGGAAATATATCAACATCACAAAATCAGACATAGGCATCCCGAGTCAATAATGGCAGGAGTCTAGGAGACAAATAATACTGGAATCTAAAATGTCAGCGACAATAGCATCATTCCAGAGGTCGAAAAGACGGCAAGAGTCTGACCGAAGACAAAAAGAGGAAGTTAAAGGGTGAGCTCTTGAAAGTGAATCAAAAGGTCTTTGAACCAAGGACGGAGGGCACCGAATAAAGAAAAGGTCTGAAACGATTCAAGCAATGAAACCTGAGTAAAAAGATATCGTCGCTCAGTGTAACAATCAAATCATTCAAATTCAAAGGCTGACATGCAACATAGGAACAAATTGAACGGGAACATGAAACCCGGCGAGACATCTCAGATAAAAATGAAACAGGCTGTGTATAGCAGATGCTGATTCAGAAATACCGAAGTTGTTCACGATTATTTCAAAGAATATCCTCTTGCACCAGAAAAACTTGAACCAAATGAAATGTTTATCTCCTTTACAAAAATAATTCGTTGAAACAAAAACGAAGTCAGTCAAAACAATATACAACGAATACGTTAGTCACAACAGTAATGTACGTTTGTACCCGCAATGTCGCACACAATTAGCAACAATAAACAAAATTGTCTCATCTAAAATAACGTGGTTAAAGAATTACATTAAATTCGAGCCACGATTAAGACCGAAGACATGCAGCAATTAAAAACTATTTCCTCAATTTCACGAACAGCAGCATTTTTATTAAGTAGATAGCCACCATTCATAAAAGGACAAGGATGAAAATATGTTCATTCGAAGAGAACTAAGCAAAGCACAGAATATATGTTATTTACAAACAGAAACGTTTTAGATGATGACATGATGATTCTAATGTATGAAAACAAAAATACTAAACGAAGTAAACCAATTCTCGGTAGATTTACTGTGTTAAAGTTAAGACAGTATTTGATATAATTTTTATTATAATATATTTTGTAAAATACCATGACTGATTAAAAGTATTTATGTCTGGCACAGACTCGAAGTGTATAAGTGTTGAGCCAAGTAATATATACGACGATCTGAAAGTAAGCATCTATTGCTTTGATACAAGTGACTTTAGCACGGACGCCATTTATCAAATTTCACAGATGAAAAAGAAAATACATAAATTACTTAAGAATATAATCGACTATAGTCGAATATAATTTATTATCGAAATTGTACTCCTTCCAGTCGGACAAATAATAAGTGAATCTACAAACAAAATCTATAATTTGTGATGTACCACGACTGTTTTTTCAACCGTGAGGACAACCAGCAACAAATACATATATGCTTGGGTCGTACAATCATGCCATCTAAAGATTAACATGAGTGAACTGGATACAGCTGATAACATAATATGTTTAGTCTACAACATCAAAACATTTATTGGTATTTTAGCTGGTACATTATCAAAGTGTGAAATCTTTAGAATTAACTAAGCACAAACTGTCACAGGTGTTAGATGCATCAAATGTTAAAGCGATATGTTGAACTAGTATCGGCCAGATTAGGAATGTGAACGCTATGACCAATTTTTATGTAATGTTAAAGATTTATTCGGAATTATGAAAGGTAAGGGACACAGGGAGGGCTTGTCAAAATTAAGTCAGACCTAAACACACTTTCTATAAAATCATACTGTCACCAGATTACATCACGAAAGAGTTCATTTGATACTGTCACCAGATATAATGAATAAAGTTTGTGTTTCAAAAACATCAAATTCAATTACACCCAACGACAATCTTGTTCGGACAAATATCATTACTGAGATAAAATCTCATGCAGAGCTATGAACAACGACAACTTGGAGAGAGAAAAAAAAAAGTCTCATACGGAGGACCTTTACTATGGTATCCGTCTTACCTTACAAGAGGCGGTAGTAGTCGTGGAAAAGGCGAATGCTAATGTTGTAATCGATAAAATGAAATCCAAGTAATACCTCACCATTACATATCAAAATTAAATTCATGAGTGACAATAATTGGTTGTACATACTCAAGAAAGAAGATTCAAGTCGAAAGGATGGAGCCAATCCTGGGACACGGGCAAACTTATCACTTCATGTAGTAACAAATATCGCTCTACAAACACGGTTGTGAAATGTTTAGTGAATAAATCATTCGTGTACACCGTTGTTGAAAACATTCAGTACACACTGAGTCCTCCAGAGAATCCAAAATGAGCCTAATAAGTGAAGTCGAAGGGTGGTTAAGATATACTCACCAATGCATACAATCAAATAAACCACTTTTAGAAGAATGTTTAGTTAGTATGTGCGCATTATCTTGTCCTTGGTGAAAAATATTGACAATACAGAATGAAAAGCTTTGCACGTTATCAGTCATGTATTATTAACGTGTTTTCCTTGGTATGTGCTAGTTGTATGTTGCACTACTGATTCAGTATATGAATTTTTTAAAAATAGTTTTGCGCACAAAGTTAACGAGGCTACATATATACCATAAATGTGAACTGTACAAAGCATCAACATTTTATTTCATTTAGCATGAGACTAGTTCATCATATTGTACAGTAACCTCTACCATACCGTACAATAGGTTATATCATATCGTACAGTAGCCTCTACCATACCATACAATAGGTTATATCATATCGTACAGTAGCCTCTGCCATACTGTACAATAGGTTATATCATATCGTACAGTAGGCTCTATCATAGTGTATAACGGACTTTTAAACAACATTTTCTGGATTGTTTGAGGTAACCAAGGTTCGGGTTATTTATCAGATAAGATTATTCTTTAGTTTGGCTCTATTCACACATCCTGCTATATTACTTATATGTCGGTGTGTATTCAGGGCCGGATTAAGGTTTTAGTACTATTAACAACACAGCCTGTGAAATCAGACGATAATATATGGGGCCCTTTGAGCCTTAGAGGCCCTGGTCACGTTTCCCACTTTGCCCTAGGGATAATCCAGTCCTGTGTATAGTTGAATGTTACATTCATTGGCTCGCGGGCTCTTGTTTGGAAGTTATAACACCACTACAAAATATTCGATTACTGTATAAAATATACGACTTTAGAAATGTTTGTGGTACATTTTATTTCCTATATGTGCTAATATCGAATGAAATATGTGTACTAGATGTATGGTTACGATACGGGTGTTGGTTTGATTGTGCGCGTGAAAATGCATGTTTATGCGCGTGTGTGTAGTAATTGAGGTAGCTAATTACCTTTTTTTAGCTTTATTTAAAATATATGTTTTTAAGATTCTAGTGCAATGTCTTTATAGAGAGTTAGTACAAGTGTAAGAATATGTGCTAATTTATGTTGTGAGTTGACGTTAGCTAAAGTGCAGGTTATAACCGTTAATTGTCTTTTAGTCGTTCAGGATGTTGTACTATAGCATACAGTGTTAAGTACATGTTGATTCACTTATGTTCATCAAATGGAAGGTTAACATTAGCTAATCCCTCGCTTAATAAAGTTATTATTATTATTATTATTATTATTATTATTATTATTATTATTATTATTATTATTATCGATACTACTCAATTTTGTTATATCCCCAAAGATGGTAGCGGAAAATATTTACCTTGTTGTGTTTTAATACATCCAATAATATTGTAGTGAAATGTTGAACAATGAGTGGAGCAACTTATCTAATATATCTATATTTTATTATCTAGAAATAAAAGACAAAATATTATTAGCTACGCTCGTAGACTGTGAAATGTATTATTAATACTAAGTTCTCTCACCCATCCACAACCCACACCATGGGACTTCATTGACGTCATAATTTAGCGAATCAAATATTCAATTCTGACATAAAATCACTCTCCACATGCCATTTTAAATTTCAAAGAGTATATTTGGTTTGGAACTGTTCAAATAATGGCCATACAATGAATGTAGAACCAACAATGACATTAATGCATGTCATTTGTAAAAATTGGTTGACATCGTATCTGTTCACCTTTACGAATGAGTAACATGGCTGCGAGAAGGAAAAGAAAAACGACGGTGATACGCAGTGATGGCTTTCTTCAGACATACAACATGAGTTGCATGTACTTAATAATAAACTGTATTTATTGTATCACCCAAAAATAGGATTAAGGTATTTTTATCATTTAAAATACTATTTTGGTACAAGATCGCATCACATTGAGGGTCGGATTTAGGCATAAGCTAAACAAGCTACAGCTTAGGGTCTCACAGCCTAAAAGGGGCTCCAAAAAGTACAGATTTGTTTTTACAATTTGTTAGTTTTATAATAATATATATTTCAGTAATAATTTAACCCGTGATTTCTTGCATAATATATTTACTTATATTATTATGCAATATATTTAATATAAATTACAAAATTTACATTGTAATAATTAGGCAACGTTGCCAGGGTCAGCTGTTACACAGTCTTATTCTCATTTAGCACAATAGGGCCTGTACAGCTTCTTATAGCTTAGGGCCTCAGTATGTCTAAACCCAGCCCTGATCTCATTCATAACGTTATGTTTTATTCTGTCTTTCCTTCTCCTCCTATACGTGTTTTCTACTACTGTTGGTTTTGATACGCAGTCATTTTTGTGTTATTGTAAAACCTTAGAAAAGGCAGAAAGATAAAAGAGCGAAGGAAGACTGTTCGTACAAAAAGATGGGGGATAGCAGTAAAAACATACATTAGTACTGCATACCAACACTGCATTGATGCTATCATAACGAAATTATAATTAAGATGTCTTTCATAAATTGAAAAGTACATTCTTGCTCCATAATTACGATTAAACTGTTAACAATACTTTATATTCACCAATACAAAATTAAATAAGTACATATTGATTTTGAAATGTATTAATTAAATGAGCTTTATTTTACAAGTCTTTAATTATTTAAGTTTAATTTTCTGATTGGATTCATTAATGATATATCTGAGATATTAGTGAAGTAACAAACATGTATCATACTGACCTTTTCCAATATCATAAACTATGTCACCATTTAAAACTCGACTACAAATTCCAATGAATAGATTCACACTAAGTGTTTTTATAAAACTGTCCATACATTTTGAACATTAAGTCTGTATTGATGGTTTAGATTTTATTTTTAAACATTGACAATGCCTCAAGAAAACGCTTACTTTGAACCTCTGCTATCCCTGGTAATGAACCTTGATTCTGACAAGTACAATGACGTGATTGTCACATCCTATATTGATTGATTCGTCCAAATTACCCTGTTTCTTCAGTTTCTACGACGTCATTACTCCCAATTCCGTACCTAGAGAGCGGTCGTGTACTAGTGAACTTAAAGTTTAATACTGTACATTTTACTAGGTAATGTTTTTAAGAGATAAAAATTGATACTGTACTAGACATAAAATAATTTTTAAGAGTTTCACCTTCTCTGTGAGAAAACAATAAATTTAATCTTTTAGAACATGTTTTGGAATTCAGATTTTTAGTTATCTCAAGCATTTCAAACTTGTCATGAAACAATAATAGCTACAAATAATAGCTTTTAAATTAAAAATTGATTGTGAGGCTATATAAAAATCCCAATCTGATTCACATTAATAAAAATATTAAAAAAAAGAAGAGAAAACAGGCATTTTTCAGACCGGACCAGAGCCAAACCGTCTGGAATTATCGGACTACCTGAACGTGATTGATAGTTCAACATGTATTAGGAAATATTATAAATTGCCTGCTTCTAAACTTCCTTTAATGTTTTAGAACAAGCTATAATTACCAATAAGGATTTGTGTACCAAGTCAAGACTTGTGAATAATCTGAAATAACCTTTTAAGGGTTATGTATACGTATTGCAATGGACTTGTTTTTGTAAACAGAGACAGTATACAATAAGTTTCTATTTAAACATGTTGATTCTTGGGCCAATGCAAACAAAGACATGTCAAATCCCCCTGGCATTGAATCTGGAGTCGAAGTTGTGGAATAAAAAAAACGCGAACATAATAACGTCTCATTGTGTTTTCATCTATCCCCGTACAAAATCTCCATTACTCCCTTAATTTGAAAATTTTACTTGCAGTGTTTCTTTATTTGTACAGTGCACACAAGTTGTTTTTCGATCGTTTAAGTCAATTTGTCTGTATTTATTTAGAAAATAGAAGACTAAATATTTTATACACATATAATTTATTTTCATATTACAGTGATCTAGGCGTTACGTGTACATATTAGTAAGAGACTAAATAAATGTCATATCGACCAAAGGAGATAGTTATCAATAGTTCATACAAGTCAAAATCAATTTATTGAATCAGGTCATTGTCAGCTTGAACTGTGCGGTTTGATAGTACAATGACAAGTGAAAAATGTGTTTGTGCCTATATTTTGGGGGCTTGCCACTTCCGAAAAATGTTTATATTTTGTAACACCCACGACTCCAATGCATACTCTGTGTATTTGGAATACAAAACAAGTATTGTATAAGCAATTGTAATTTCTTAGAACGAGTGTCTCTTAACATCTTTTAAAAGACAGAAGACCAAGTTAGAACTTATCTCAGTTATTCCGGAAAGTGTATGACTGTGAGTCTTTGTTTGACAAGATTATGTTGTCAAGAATACACTTAGAATAACATTTTTAGAAAATATTTGTGTGCTGCAAGACAAAGAATTGCGCAATTTATTTTTATTTCAAACTTTCTGAAGCAACCGTTCTAAAAATTCTTAAATGCATGTTTTGTTTTCTTAAAATGCGGTGTTTGTAAATTTAACTCAAATATGCTTCTCATTGGTTCACACACTCTGTATGAATTTAAAACTTTTCATGTGACATGGAGTCGGAGAATGAAATTGTACTGTATGACTTAAAACATGTATGTGTATTTTGTACTTCAGGATTCTGTGAATTTTCTAAGCAATCTTGTAGGCAGAGGCTCATCATTTATATTACAAATATACCCTAGCATTTCATAATATTTTCTAAAGTTAATTTTGTGGTCATTAGTACTTTCCCGATATGATGGTACTATATGAAACTCTGGTCCACACCATTTAACCCTACCCCCAATATACTTTTAAAATACCAAACACCTTCTTGACATTATTTGTTTTTTTTTACTATTAATATCAGCATTATAGGTAATTTTTGGCAATTATCGTTTTGCTTTTTTTGAAATCCTGGTTTCGTTTCCTTCTTAGCAAAACAGCGATCAACATAAATTGTCATGTTCGCATATAAATATCAACCAAGATGTGTAGTCACAATCAAAGAAAAATATACATTTCCAAAATAGCCACTAACAGTATCGTCGCATTATGTTAATATTAATTTAATCTCAATAAAAAAAATTTAGGAAAGAATTTCTACATAATTAAAAGCAAAATAATGTGCAAATCAGGTGTTTAAAGACGGAAAGATTGGTACATTTCCTTAATTTTGATATTTTCTGTTAATTGATTAATTATTAATGAAAACATATATTTAACTTTAAATTTATGGGTTCCAACGTGTATCTTATAATGTCTACTATCCGGTGGCATTATCTTCAAGCATTTATGTCACAATAAGCATATTACTTGACAGAACTTTGCAGATTGTCAAATTTGATATCTGAACCCACCTGAAAATCGCACACAGCTAACATACTTGTTTTGAATCAATACATCTTACTGATAATATAGATCAATATAATTTAATGTAATTTAAAGTAATATTTTTGATCATGGCGAGGAATATATAGTAATTGCAATACACAGAATATTACTTCAAGATAATGATTTCCTGTTATAAAATGCAAACGTATTAAGTACTAAAGCAGTAATAACTAACCGGAACATACGATCAAATTTTAATCAATACACTCACAAACGTTTACAAGCAAATATCTAGAGTTTACTAACAAATCCAATCCCTCTAGAAAAACAAACCAAAATAACAAAGAGATATATTTTTAATTCATTATGAAATTAAAAATTTTAAAAGGGTATCAACTTCATTAATTGTATGAAGAACAGTTTTCTGAGGAATAAAATAGAAATCATTGTAAAAGAAGAAATTATGTAAAATAACCGGGGAGGGGGTCAATAACATGAAATAAATACGCTACTCGTGCAAGAAGGTAGCGAGAAAGCTACATGAAAATTTAGGAAATTCCAAAACTATTTAACTATTTAAACTTGTATGTCATTTTCAAGGAAAATATCTTCAGGAGATTTAGAAAGGGAGACAAATCGTATCCATTACATTATAGACCAGCGTGTTTTCGTATTATTTTTGTAACGTGATTTTACGCTGGTTTTATTTGATAAATTTAGGAGACTCCAATATTTAGACCTTCATTAGATAATAAAACATTATATTATATGGTATTGTGAAAGGAAATATATTTTTTCTATGTTTTACATTTTGATGTGTTTCAAGCCTCACGTTGAGTAAGATCACGGGCTTTGTTATTGGGAAGTATGGATTATATGTGGAGGATAATTTCCATTTTGGAAATATATTTTAATTCATTCAGCGAAATTGGTAATTGACAATCATCTGAAATAACGCGTAGGTATCTATTGGCCTAGCTACGTGGTATACCGCTTTTGCATGACATGGTATGACACGAAGAATATTCCTCATATTGGTGGATATTAGTTTCTTGGACATGAATATCTGTAGAGATATTGTTATCAATATGTTTTTTTAATAACATTTACATCTAACAATGAAACTTGCGTACTAGATGCAGTATAAGTAAATTTAAAAATTGGGTCAAAAGGATTTAGGTGATCAATGAATTATTTAAGTTCTTCGGTTGAATGGTTCCAGATCATAAAAATGTCATCTAAAAATCTAAACCAAACAGATGGATTAAACTTATCATTTTGAAGAAAATCTTTTTCTAATTTACCCATGAAAAGGAAAGCGTATGAGGAGCTATAGGACTACCCATATATATATATATATATATATATATATATATATATATATATATATATATATATATATATATATATATAAGCGCGGGATATTGGTATATAGTAATATTACATCTAATGATACCAGTACTGAGTTATCAGATAGATTTGCAATAGACTAGACTTCAATTTTTAAATTAAATCAATAGTATATTTAATGTATGAAGAAAGTTATTTCATTAAAGCTTGTAAACACTAACAATAAATTTGGACAGATTTTAAGTATATGAATTACAACCTGATATAATGAGTCGTCCCAGATAATTTGAAGGTAAATTATGGTCAGGATTGTCACGAGTTTTGGGTAATATGTAGAACTGAGTATCAAATTCCTCACATACGGAATTTGTATTTCTAGTGATCTCATTAATACATATTGAAATTTTCAATTTGATTTCTAATGACTTATTTTCGTTATTGTTTGTATAATTTGTCATCATTTAATTGACGTTCATCTTATTTATCATAGTATCTTGATTTTAATAATAGTTTGTATTTGCCTTTTTATTTACTATACTGTCGTCAGACGCTACATAATATAAGGACTTAATTTCGTTCATAGAAATATTACTATGATGTCGCTTTTGATGATTACCATGTAAAAAAAATCTCTCATTTTTTTTTTTTTTGGGGGGGGGGTCGAGTTAATATAAACATCTTAATAGGAATCACGTCAACTAGGTGATGAAAAGGTTATCTGCTTTTATGCTGTCTTTTTAAAAATCCTGATGAGACCCTAAATCACTATCGTCGTCATCTTCACGTTTGGTCTCCAGAATTATTGATCGAATTTAATCCGGAATGCTAGCTTTATAGTCTTCTTCTTTCATAATGTTACGTTTGTTAAGAACAGCTATGAAGTCATTTACATGCTAGGATGTACTGTCTTAGAAATATTAATGCGGCCATGTAGTTTGATGTGCAGGCTACTGTTAATCTCTTACGCAATGCTACCATGCCCAACCAGAACACCGGAAATGTTATTTGACGAAGGCGACCGTCCGCATCGTTTGGACATACATCACAATTAATTTTACTATATATTCCCTACATATATTTCTCACTACTGACCTTTCAAATGTGTGAAAATCAATACAAATCATATGTTAATCTAAAATATATCCAAAAATGACTTCACATGGAATTTCTTGTCAAGTGTTCACCGGCATCTTTTTGAGCGGCTGCACTGTAAACAGAACAGCATGTACACAGAACACAGATTTCACTTCCGGATCATCAACAAGGCCTTATTACTCAATGTGCACTGTCGCCAAAACATACACAGACAACCACTTCTGAGCCCATATTCTCAAGAATAAACAATTACCTTTAAATCCTTACCAAAAATGCATCAATATAACTCTTCTATCACCAGTAAAATCGAGCCTGGGTAGGACTTCTATAATAAATTCAATAACATTTTGGGAGCACCCAACCCAACCAGATCAACCCACACACATTGCTTTGATATCATACCTAATCTGCAGTCAAATCCTATCAATATTGATTTAATTATTTAATTAATTAATTATTCATTATAAAAGCAGCCTTGTGTAACTACTGGAGCTAACTGCAAATGAACGGAGGATATAAATATTTTAAACATTGCCGCAATTCGTTATCAGTCTTACTTTGCCATATTAAGCATTCTATGACATACTCAATTTGAATACAATATTATTTATTTTCATTCGGCCAACGATTCAACATATCTGTGAAGTATTAAATAACTTGTAATTTGCCAACGAAAAATAATAAGAATCATTGAGATCAACAATTTGCAATTTATAAAAGCTCCTATATATTAAACCTGTGACATACATATCTTTTCAAATTTTATTATCATCTATGTTTTAATTAAGTTACGACTTTATTCTATCTATCTATCTATCTATCTATCTATCTATCTATCTATCTATCTATCTATCTACCTACCTACCTACCTACCTACCTACCTACCTACCTACCTACCTACCTACCTACCTATCTATCTATCTATCTATCTATCTATCTATCTATCTATCTATCTATCTATCTATCTATCTATCTATCTATCTAATGCCACAGTGTATTTTTACGTAACACAAATTTTTAAAACTGAGTCCAGTTATTACATGTGCTTGTAGCATTGACCGGTGATTTAAAGCAAATTGAATGGGTGGGTACTAATCGTTTCCTTGTGTTTTTTAATTGGTAAAGAGTCAAACGGATTGAGATACAAAGTAAAGTACATAACATAAATTAAATATACATAATAGATGCCATTCTAACATTTATCATAGCAAAATTCCTGATGATAAATATATTTTAATAGCTATTTAAGGAAAAGTATTTAAAAAATCATACGAAATCTTTAAAGTAATTAACCAGAAGCAATAAAGAAACTAAAGTATATCGTAAAAACCTAAGTATAAACAGTGATAACTTTCCATGTACACTGCAATGTGCAAAGGTTACGTCTATCTTTAATACAGCAAATAAAAGGATACATTGAACTACAAACCAATAATCATTCTACCTACATTATCAAAATAATTTGAAAACCAACTAGCTATGCAGGCGTATGATTTTTGTAAACTTTCTATTTCAGGTAGCCTAGTGGTTCGAACCCCGCTCAAAGAATTATTTCTCATAAATGGTACTAACAGCTGCCTCGCTTGGTGCTCATCATTAACAGGTTAGTGTTAGGACAGGTTGGCCCGGTGTCAGGATAATGCGACTGGTTGGGACATGATGCTACATGTCTGTGGCATGATGCCCCAGTGCTAGACATCACGACAAACTGAAGGATTTATACTGTACTCATAGCAATATGACAAATCTTGTTAAAGCTTCGTTAAAAATCACACACACACACACACACACACACACACACACACACACACACACACACACACACACACACACACACACATGCACACACTTTCTACTTAATAAATTATTCAAACCTTTGAAAATAACATTTGACACATGTGAATTCAGAAAAAACCTTCAACACGTCCTCTCGTTCTTTGTGAGTAAAGTGAGTGAAATCAGGGCCTCCAATCGTAATTATACGGTTTGACAGATGGGAACAAGGATGAAATCTAGAAAAGGTGAAACAAACACATTCTTTTGTTTACAGTTTTTCGATGCAGTTAACAACGATAAAAGCAAGCTTGTCCAATACAATAATGGTCGGACATTTGTGGGCACGAATCGCTGTTGAAGGTAATTTTTTATTCCAAGACTGGTACATTATGCAACAGACTCCAGTTGGTTGACTCATAACTCAGTTGTTGAAAAATTATTGGAATCTCTTGACAAAGTAAGGGCCAGAATTCATATGTGTACCTGTATCAAAGATGACGAATCTTACTTAGAAGTTATGATATATATACAGAATCTCTCTCTCTCTCTCTCTCTCTCTCTCTCTCTCTCTCTCTCTCTCTCTCTCTCTCTCTCTCTCTCTCTCTCTCTCTTATTTGCAGTTACCTTGGAACTTCATTATTAAGGCATATTTTACTTTTAGGTAACTACTTCACACCGGTCTAGCTTACTTGCTGTTTAAATGCTCTCTAATTGTCCTTGCCTTAGCTAGAAATGTTGACAATGATGTACTATCAAAAAATTTTAATTACCTGTATCACACATTCACTGTCATCACGAGGTCGTCTTCTGCATAACTCGATGATTTAGAAAGTTAAATCAGGCTGGTGTATTTACCACCTGCAAGTGTCGGAAATTGTGTATTAGTTTTTGCTGGCTTTTAAAATTGTTTTCTTTACGTTTGATAGTGTCGACACACAGGGCATACATTTTAAATAATTTAAATTGCTTCGAATTATTTTCGTTTACTGGCTCCCTTCAGGTTATATTCACCAGGTCACATCAATAAGATTGGATTTCACTTCACGTGTGAAAGAATTGGATTGCCTATATTTAATTACAAATTATACAAGCATAAATCGTCATTAAAAAAAACTTTAATGTCACATATTATCCTGCACTTTCTGCATATATTCCTCTCATTTACCGCACAATTCTTTCATGTTTACTTTATTCCTTTATTGGTGCAGATTATGAATTTTACGTTTTGCTTGGCACATACGCTTGTTAAAGCGGTTTAGAATACTTGATTAATAGGTAAGATATTGCGCAACCATCCAATCAAGTAAAAGTAGTCCAACCACTAAAACTCTATCACCTTAAATTTAAGCACCCTGTTCCCTATCCTACTATATTTTTTTTTAAAACAATACATACCTCCTCCCATCCAAAAGGTTTTGCAAAAGTACCACCAACCTTAATATCCCCCTAAAGATTTTCAAAGTATAAAATAGAAACACACTGGACCATAACATGTTTTAAAAAATTCCCCTGTCATCATGCTCGTTGCAATTAAGCATACTCAGTAAAGAGATGGACTGACAGTTGTAGATTTAACTCGAGTTCGAGCATTTAGAGTGAAAACCATAGGCATAGCTCGGACACATTCACTGCTAACAATTAAATTATAGGTCACAACAAGTAAAATACAACCTTTCAGGATTTTACTAACGATTGTTGAGATAGAAATCATTGCACAAAACTCTATAGAACGTTAAAAGAACTTTGTGTGTCTATTTTCAGAAAACGAACAGCTTTCTCAGTGACCAGTATCGTTCCCTGATGAGCAAGTTTGAAATCCTTAATAGCAACACGATTGATACAAAATAATTTAACATAATATGCTGTTATTTAAAGAGTCATCCGCACCCTAATTCAAGATAACAAACACAAACAAAATAAACTTCCGCTTAATCATAATTTATATTCCGCACGAGGTGTAGCTGATAAAGATTATGTCACTCTAAATAAATTAAGGATTGTGGATTGTGGTATGATAAATTAGAGATCTGTAAAGGCAATATTTACTAATTCCATAACAGCAATATTAGCGCAAATAAACCTATTTTTTTTATTCTGCAAGATTAAATCAAAGTATTTCGGGCGCTTAAATATACAGTAATGGATTTTGGGTGGGCATGGTTGTGACTCAGAGTTAAAGTTTCAACGAGGATTCATCCGAACCCTTCTTTTATGAGAAAATAAGCACAAATTTGGTGTGAGAGAGAAAATTATAATGCGCTGGACGAAAACATTAAAACTGAACTTGGACCAAGTAACCTGCAGTAATATAATTTTTCGTAACGGAATGTTTACGATTTTCTTGGGAACTTTTTATAGTGTTCATAATATCAATGATACATAGTACAATAGCCAGTGACACTAGGCCTTTAATGTTAAATTTGTCGGTTACAAGGCACACATACTGTATTGTGTTTGAATCCTTTATTGTTGTTTCCTAATGTTACATGCTTAGGCTCGAATAAACAGTAACATAGAAAGATTGAAAATAACAAGCTTGTAAAAACTTAATAAACAATTTATTGAGCACAAATATTTTCCAGAAAAGAAAAATAAACTTACGGTTTTAAAAATCAATTCCAAAATGAATCCAAAAATAATTCAAAATATAATCCACTAGTGAAATTGCAAAAGTCCTGGTAATAAAATGTCCTAATAATTCCAAGTTCAAATCTTAGTGAAGCATCCAAGATGGAAGACGATGTCACGTGATGAAGTCAGTTCTGGTCTTATGAAATTCAATGAGCACAATTATTTTCCAGATAAATAACAAAATAAATCCTCTTGATTCAAACGAATTGAAATAATTGTAATTTAAAATAACTCAAAACGACACACAACTTAGTATTCTAACAGCCCAACGTCTACTAAATAGTTCGCTCCAAAACATAATTTATAGACCTGTTTTTACGTAAACAAGGAAGGGGTCACATGATATTCTAGAATCTTTAGAACAAATTTATTTTCAAAAAATCTTGTGCACACCGTATGAATCAACTAAAAATAGAAAGATGTTTGTAACAAAGCTCCATAATGTCCTTGGAATCAAACAATCATTTTAAAAGCTTGTTTACAACTCTGAAGCCAGGTCAGAAAAGAGGTCAACATCTGGTGTTTTTTTGTAAAGTACAGGTCATCTCCCAATGAATGAATCTTAAACTTAAAATGTCAAATTTGAATCTGACAAACAAACAATTAAAATAAAAATAAATGACTTAAATCAAATATACGTAATACCTAAAATCAACTATTAATTATTAAATATAAAAATGTCCAAATGGTTGCCTCCTCCTACAGTTCCGTGTATAAGCTAATGGTGCTTGCAGTGCACTATTTTCTTCAAAAAAACAATATTTCATGTTTAGATTATGAGTGTTTCTTATATTGATTTAATAAATGTGAATACATATATAAACTAAAAAAGAAAACAATCAACTTATCAATTTGCATATGTGCATGTGAACAAAAAGAAAAATCGAAATACTTAATTTTGTCGCGGACACTCTCGCAGGGATGTGAGGAGTTCATTCGCTCGGTCAACACAGTTGCCATTAGCATATCGTAACTCCATTTAAAGTGCAAATATGTGCATTTGTACGTGATATAAATAAAATATATGTATATTATGTACTCTGTATCAATGAAATATCATTCGTTTAATTCATTTTTCATGAAAAGGAACCTCGGGCAAGCCTCGTTTCGTTTTAATGAAAAAATGTATACATCTCGTGATATATCATTGATACAGCTTACATAATATCATAATATAGACATTAGCCCATAGTGATTGGAAACTGCGTATGCGGATTTTGAAAAGAGAGAAAATAATGCATTTATACCAATTATTCTAATGATTTGTTAGTATTGCAAGCAAACTTGATATGAAAAACATCACTCTCTGATTTCATGACCAATGTTTGCATGTAGTTTACGCAATCACTTTCTTTTTTCTTCGCTACTTGATCAGTAGAATGCTTTCGTCATTTTGTGTTTGTACATGTTGGAAACTGACGTAGTTCCGCGTGCCGTTATACCTAGAAGGGTTGGGATCATATTTAATACAACTGTCCAGAAATTAAGGGATCCCTCGATGAGTAGCAAAAGCCATCGAAAGTAGGGAGCTGTCGAATGTGAATAGTCGAGACGGTTTCTCTAGTGATAATTTGGTAACCGGAAGTATGATCATAGTGCCCAGATCCATCTAGGTGAGATACAATTAGGCCAGCAGATGTCTCTATCCCAAGGCAAGATACTTTCAGCCATCTATACTGCTAACGGTCTTGTATAATACATAGATGGTTCACTTGAGACGTGGTGAAGTGTAATCTCGAGAGATGGATGACCAAATGCATAATTGGAATTCGCAATGTATGATATTTGATACGACACTTGATGATGTTCTTGCTACGTCAATTGACATTGAAAGGTCATTGTTAACATCATTATACATGGAAAACTCAACTTAAGGCTTGATGATTCGAAACGATGGGGTGTTTGAGGCCTGACTTGATCATATTTTGAATTACCTATCGTCAAACGTTCGAGACCATGTCGCAGATGGTAGTTCATTGACAGCTTTTCCGTAGTTGAAAGTTTCAGCTGCCGTAACCGTCATTTCGAGAGAAGAGGGTGCACGGTAACCAGGAGCTTATTCATCCTTAAGCTTAATCAGAAAGAAAGTAGGGATAAAAAATGAGAACTGTTGTAAGAGTGGGAGAAGTTCGAGGTTCTTACACCGCAAAGGGTTACAGAATGGAGACTTCACCGCAACCAGGCGGAATAAAACATTTATCTCTTCAGCTAGCTGTGAAAGTGAAATATAGGCAAAGTGTTAAACGTCGCTTCAATCTAATTTGGCAGGCACACTGGTCGCTCGATTATATTGGCAGGAGCAAATAGTGACATGGATCAAGTTTGTGTAGATTGTGTGACATTTGCCAGAAAGTATTTCATGCCATAATGCTGAAACTTTTCGCCGAAACAACTGAAAAGGTGTTGAACATGACTTGTAATGCGGCGATAGACGACGAACCTTGTGATGAATCGAAAGAAACAAACCCAATACAGAAACCACCTAGAGTGTCCTAAAGCATTGGGAAAGGATAGTGTGGAGGAATTCGCTGCCATAGCTATACCATTAACTGATTTGATTTGGACACATAAAGTCGCTCTGAGTACCTGCAATTTCATAGGATCTTTAATAAGAAATTCATGGGCTCCCGTTTTCAAGTTGCCAGAGTAAGACGACTCATTTTTTTTTATTGAGCACTGCGATCGGTTTTATTAGAGGAACAAGGTGAATACGTTTAACAGTAGCCTACGCAAGCAGAAACGATTTACCCAGGGAGCAAACTAGTCAATATTTAATAACAAGTGTCGAACGATTATGTCGTGAATTTTTAAATTCCACATGTATCTCTTTGGGAAGGAATTCCTTCTGGAAACAGATCAAGTATTTGAATAAAGCCAAAGGCCAAAGTTGCGAACGCAAGTTTTATAGATTTGGCACTCTCATGGCAATATGGCTGGTTTCACATCAACACGACTAAAGGATCCAAAAATGCAGAGCCAGTGTATTTAAGCAGGTGATACATTTTACGGTTTCGTGGCAAGGTTTCTACATTTGTGCCCTTGGTAGTGTAAAGAGCGTTGCATTCTTGAATTTCTAAAAAGCGGCTACGTTATTTGTTACGTAAGTACTCATGTAAAATTATCATTCATGCGACTTTGTGACTTAAGCAGATTGATCTAAAACGAAACAGATTATGCCTAAACTACGTTAAGCTTCCAAGTTATATTTACATAATGATTATGCGGCTTCCGGATATAGCTGCATCAAAACACAGTTTCAAAACTGAATTTCCAAAAATAATTCTCACCATTTATAGCATTTAATATCTGACTTGCACATGAGGGAGGGGTACCTTATTATTTTCAGTGCTTAGGGACCTGAACGGGCTTAATCCGGTACTGGGCAAAAAAATTTAAAAGATAAAGATAACAAGGGTAAATCCTTGAAAAGAAAAATAATAATTGTCTATCTCATAAATCCTTCAAAAGAAAAAGAATAATTATATATCTCATTGCGTCTGTATCTTAATCAAACATCGCCAAATATGATGGCAGAAAAAAAAAACTTTTGCAAATAAACAACATTTTTCGGAATATACTTAAACAGCTGACACTATCGCTAGTAAAGAACCGTGTGATGTATATAAAAAAATAATACTTTTACACCAATTACTGTCGACTATTCGTGGCTAGTACAGACTTTTAAGTATATTGAATCAGTCACTCTATATTACCTATTGATTAGGATATGTAGACCAGTTTGGATCTATTTCCTGTTGATTAGGATACGCTGGTCAGTAAGTCTCTATTATATGTTAATTAGGATACGCTGACCAAGCTGATTAGGATACACTGGCCAGTCAGTGTATATTACAAGTTGAGTACGAAATTTAAAACAGTAAGGTCAATAACGCCAAATTGAAGCTTCTAACTAGCCGAGAGTTTTTCCAATTGGGTTAGTTTGTTTTGTTACTTTGTTTCTTCAAATTTTGTATGTACGTTTTGTTTACCTACCAGACGTTTCATTGAGGTCGCACCCTCTCTGTTGCTCTAATTATATCAATTTCTTAACCAAAAATATTATCAAGATCTGTACGATATCGTGACCTAGGATTATATAAATTTATTTGTTTTAAATCCGTGTGGGATTGCTTGCGTACGTGAAAAGAAGTTTTCAAACTTTTTTTATATCCATATCTTCTGAAAACCAAGTCTGATGAATATTTCTAAGTGCAATTGTATCAACTTCATTCATCATCATGATAATATTCTTGATCCTGAGTAGTCATCACTGTGCTGCTGAACATCTGATCAGTTTTCTCCACTTGTGTCGATCATGTGCCAATGTATGTGTTTCCGCACAACATTTCCTGGTCTATTCTGTGATGTTGTCAGTCAACTTTGTTCTCTGTCTACCTCTCCTTTTGCCACCCTTGACTCTGTCCTGCAGTACTGTTGTGGATAGACTGTTGGCTCTACTGACATCGCCATACCATTTTAGCCTTTTCTTTTTGACGATTTTGAGGAGGTCTTCATATTAGCCTACTTTGTGCCTGACACCGTTACGCACTTCTTTAACTTGTGATGTGGTCTATAATGGTTCCTTGGATTTTTCGTTGTAATTCTGCTGTCAGGTGTTACGTGCGTAGGCTCGAATAAGCAGCAACACAGAACGAGTGAAAACTAACAAGCTTGTATAACTTGAACCATGAATTTATTAAGTACAATTATTTTCATAAAATAAATAAACTTACGGTTTTAGAGAATCAAATCCAACATTAATCCAATATAGAATTCATAATAATAATCCACTAATGGAATTGTAAGAGTCCTGATAAATAAATGTTCTAATAGTTCCAGGTTCGAATCTTGACGATGTAATCCAAAATGGCTGACAATGTCACGTGATAAGTTCTTGTTTTATTATCATCCAAATGAATTATGAACACATGTTTTCTCCTCCAAATAGATAAATAAATCTTCTTTCTTCAATGAATTGACACAATGTCCAGAACAAAATAATTATAACTCAAACATAAATACACAACTAATAACTTAAAGCCCAGAGATTCTACTAAACTGTTCTATCCCAAACAACAGTCTATATAACTGTTTTTCTTAAGTAAACAAGTGATCACGTGATTTTCTAGAAATTGATATAAATTCATGGAAGGTCACAAAAAGAGACTACCTTCAGCAAGTCACGTACTAAAAGAATGATCTAGAAGGAAAACCATCCCCAATAACTAAAAATATAAAGATGTCCTTGAAATTAACCAATTGTTTTAAAGACCTGTTTATCAATCTGAAGCAAGGTCAGATAATGAGGTAAACAAGCCAAGGTCAACATATATTTACAGCTAGAGTCTAGGTCAGCCTGAATTTTCCAGAAAAATCTCCCAATTAATGAAGGTTTAATAATTATTAAAGCCAAAATGACAAATTTGGATCTGACAATAAAAAATAAATAAATTAAATCAAATATACGTAACACCTTCCCCCATAAAATAAAAAGAAAGTTTTATATGATAAAACTTTCTTTTTATCACAAACCAATTTACATCTGAGGTTAAAAGAACTAGTATAGATTACACAATATAATGAATTATACACGGGAAAGAGCGCCTGCAAATTATATTATCTAGAAATAGCTTCAACCTTTTAACTTGTCCATGTCCCACAAAATGTCCTAAGAAAGCCACTCTAGCAGGGCAGAACTCAATTTAAAATAAATTAACAGTCAGACACGTATTAGTGAGTCTGTCAAAGAATTTTCTAATTGTTGCTAGATGTTCTCTCCAGGTGTCGTTGTAGATGATGACGTCACAATTTTCTAGACCAGTGATGATCATTTTTATGAGACGTTGAAAAGGACTTTCTTTATATTGGTAGAGTCCTTCTGGAGTCACAATGTTAAGTTTTCCTTTGCTCTTTCCGTAGTGGAATCTGCCAAAATCCTTTCAGAAGGTCAACATTTGGTGGCATTCCCAATTTATCAACAGAATAGTCAATTCTTGGTAATGGGAATGAATCTGTTTTTGTCACTCTGTTCACCTTCCTTTAATCAATGCACATACGGAAGGTTTTATCTGGTTTTGAAACAAGTATGCATGGTGAACTCCAATCACTTTTACTGGGCTTGATAAAATCATTCTCCAGCAAATATTGAATTTCTTTTTTCAAGTATTCCTGTTTGAGTGGACTCGTCCAGCATGGATGCTGTTTGGAATTTTCAATTTCAACGTCATGAAAATAATTTTTGTCCTTGTAAGAATATCTGGACATAAGTGCTCATATAATTAATAATACCTTTAAGTTCATTTCTTTCTTGCACTTGCAAATGTAAAAGTTTCTGGTCTAGATTTTTCATAATTTTTGAATTCCAACAATTCGTCGCTCCAATATCAGTCGAATCCTGATGATATTCCTTCACTATGTGGGACAGGTACAACTAAATCAATTACATATTTAACATGGCTATCTCTTTCATTATACTGGTACTCCTATAATTTATTTAGATCCCAGGAGCACTAATACTATAATTTAACTAATTCATTTTCTTCTTAACTTTGTAAGGGCCGTAATATCTAATTTGAAGAAAAGTAAGAAGAATGAACAAGAGTAACACAACTCCATTATCAGACTCAAAAGTTCTCTCCCTTGTAGTTCCTTCAACTCATAGTTTCATTTTTAACTTGAATTCCTGAATTGGGCATTCATTCATAACTTGCTGGAAAATTCCAGACATGAAGTTTGAACCTTGATCAAACTGAATAGATTTGGGAAGGCCATACTGAGTAAAAAACTTTATCAAAGCTTTTACTGTTTATATTTTATATTCCTCAACGGAATATCCTCTGGAAACCTTGTTGACGCTTACATAATGGTCAACAGGTATTGGTTATTTGACTTGGTCTTAGGTAAGGGATCTACACAATCTGCCATAATTCTATCAAATGATTCGTCAAAGGCAGGAATAGGTTGCAGATGAGCCTTAGGTATTTTCTGATTGGTTTTTCCTACCATTTGACAAGTATGACAAGATCTACAGTATTTGGCAACATCACTTTTGATTTTTGGCCAATAGAAATGAGTCAAGATCTTGTGATACATTTTTATTAATCCCTAAATGACCAGCCAAATGAGTTTCATGGGTCAAATTAAGTATTTCCTGTCTGTAAGGTTCTGGAACTACTATTTGATAGTTCACTGACCACTCATCACCAGCAGGTACATCGGAAGGTCTCCATTTTCTCATAAGAATTCCATTTTTAATGAAATAACAGACAGGATTTTCAGTGACTTCAGTCTCATTTATGACCCACTGAAACAAACAGGAGATCTCAGGATCTTTTTCCTGTTCGACGACAAGTAACTGTCGTTTATCACCCTGATTAAGAGAATGAGTTGTTAAAAGAGGATCACTATGATCAATACCTTCTGATTGATCTAAACCAAGAGTAAAAGTGACCTCATCAACAACCTGACCTATACAAGCGTCAGTTGAAGGAATGCTGCCTTCTGTAACATCATTCTCAAAATCATCACCCTGATTAGAATAAAGAGAATGAGTTGTTAAAAGAGAATCACTATGATCAATGCCTTCTGATTGATCTAAACCAAGAATAAAAGTGCCCTCATCAAAATCCTGATCTATACATATGTCAGCCAAGGGAAAACTGCCCGTTTCAACTTCATTCTCAAGAGCTTTCTTTGCCATAACTCTGGTAACCGTACAAGCTTGAAGTATATTAGGGATTTATTTTTCAATTGGATCAACTTTCTGATCCAAATTAGGTTTGTCAGTTACAAGTGGATTAACCACAACCTTGTCCCCAGCTAAGTCGTTGCCTAGCAATAAATCAATCCCCTCTACGGGTAAAACCGAGACTGTTCCGATTGTCACAGGTCCTGACACTAAGTCTGATGACAAATTTACACAATGGAGAGGAATATTAACAAGGCCGCACTCTACTCCCTGAATAAGAACACTTTCAATAGAAGAAGACTTCTCAGAAAAAGGCAAAGTACCTGATAATAAAAGACTCTGACAAGCTCTTGTATCCCTTAAAATTTTAATAGGGGTGGGATTGGCTGAATCACCCAAGAGTGATATAGAACCCTTTGATATGAATGGTTCATAATTCTCCATATCAAAATCAGACTGGGATTTATTAGACCCAACAATTGTATTGCTTTCAATACATGACTGTGACCTTGACCTCTTGGAAATAAGAGCATTTGGAACAGGTCTATCTTGATTCTGATGCCTATTTTTCAATTTGTAGCAATCAGAAATAACGTGTCCTTTTTTCTTGCAAAAGTTACACGTCGAAAGAGACAAGGATCGAGAATCAAACTTCTCTGAAGTTTAATTTTTGAAAGTTGTGTTAGTTTGAGTTTTAGAAGGGCTTAAATTAGGCGGAAATACTTTTCTGCCATTTAATTGTTGAGTAGAAGTCTTTTCAACAAAAGGAACTTTATGTGTCAAAGAATATTCATCAGCAGCTCGAGCAGCATTTTCCAAGGTTTCAATCTGATGCTCATCAAGATAAGTTTTAACATCATTATGGACACAGTTTTTGAACTCTTCAATTAATATAATTTGCTTGAGATTTTGATAATCTTGCTCGACTTTCTTGGCCAAACACCATCTATCAAACAACTGCTCTTTTTGTCTAGCAAATTCGACATGAGTTTGTCCAGCTTCTTTTCTGTAATTTCTAAATTTTTGCCTATAAGCTTCAGGAACTAACTCATAACCTCTTAAAATGCATTCTTTAACTACGTCATAATCACTGCTTTGCTGAACAGACAGTGAAGTGTAAATCTCACTAGCCTTACCAGTACTTACACATTGTAGTAACTGAGTCCAATTCTCTCTTGGCCACTTTAAATTTTCTGCAACTTTTTCAAAAAGAAATATTTATCTACTTCTTTTTCTTTGAAAGGGGGCACTAATCTAATATTCCTTGCTAAATCAAAATTTTTTGATTTGAAGTATGATGGTGATTCTCACTTGCCAGCTCTAATTCTTTCATTTTACACTGATATTCCCTTTCTTCCTTCTCTATCTCTCGTTCAATTTGTTTTTCTTGTAACCTTTCCTGTCTCTCTCTCCTCTTTTTCAAATTGTAATTGTCTTTCTTTCTCCTTTTCCTGTCTCTCTTTCTCCTCTTTTTCAAATTGTAATTGTCTTTCTTTCTCCTTTTCCTGAAATTCGAGCTTCTTCAACTCTAATTCTCTCTCTCTCTCCTCTTTTTCAGATTGTAATTGTCTCTCTTTCTCCTCTCTCTCTCTCTCTCTCTCTCTCTCTCTCTCTCTCTCTCTCTCTCTCTCTCTCTATCAATCCGCATCTGCTCTTTTTGTAATTCAGTTTGTTTCTCTTCCTCCATTTCCTGAAACTTCAGCTTCTTTAACTCTAATTCCATCTGGAATTTTAATTCTAATTCCTTTAGTTTAATGTCAGAGTCTGATGCAGACTTACTGACTGGAATTAAAGCACTTTGTTCCAAAAGATCCTGTTCTACCAAATACTGGACCAAAATCTTTTTGACATCTTGTTTCGTTAAAGAAGCCTTCACTTCGGAAAGATCGTTTTTTTTTGCAAGTTGAACCAACTCATCTTTTTTGAAAAGATCTAATTGCTCCTGGGTAGGATTAGAAAGAAATATTTCTACCTTAGATGTCATTTTGATACAAGCGTGTCAGTCTCACTAAAGATTTAAAATTTTAAAAAACTAGGGGAAATTCAAATTTAAATTCAAATTTATTTCAATCTCAATCTCAATCCCGAGACGATAGCCACCAATTTCTATGTTACGTGCTTAGGCTCGAATAAGCAGCAACACAGAAAGAGTGAAAACTAACAAGCTTGTATAACTTGAACAATGAATTTATTAAGTACAATTATTTTCATAAAATAAATAAACTTACGGTTTTAGAGGATCAAATCCAACATTAATCCAATATAGAATTCATAATAATAATCCACTAATGGAATTGTAAGAGCCCTGATAAATAAATGTTCTAATAGTTCCAGGTTCGAATCTTGACGATGTAATGGCTGACAATGTCACGTGATACAGTTCTTGTTTTATTATCATCCAAATGAATTATGAGCACATCTTTCTTCAATGAATTGACACAATGTCCATAACAAAATAATTATAACTCAAACATAAATACACAACTAATAACTTAAAGCCCAGAGATTCTACTAAACTGTTCTATCCCAAACAACAGTCTATATAACTGTTTTTCTTAAGTAAACAAGTGATCACGTGATTTTCTAGAAATTGATAGAAATTCATGGAAGGTCACAAAAAGAGACTACCTTCAGCAAGTCACGTACTAAAAGAATGATCTAAAAGAAAAACCATCACATATAACTAAAAATATAAAGATGTCCTTGAAATTAACCAATTGTTTTAAAGACCTGTTTATCAATCTGAAGCAAGGTCAGATAATGAGGTAAACAAGCCAAGGTAAACAAGCCAAGGTCAACCTGTGTTTACAGCTAGAGTCTAGGTCAGCCTGAATTTTCCAGAAAAATCTCCCAATTAATGAATATTAAAGCCAAAATGACAAATTTGGATCTGACAATAAAAAATAAATAAATTAAATCAAATATACGTAGCACAGGGTCCAGACCTTACATGAATACAAAAAAATTGAGATGACTAGTGTTTTCAATAGCATAAGTTTAGTTGTCAGACCGATATTTTTGTCTCTCTAGATGGGTATTAGTTTAGACGTAGCTGCCGTTTTCTGTGCAGCTATTGACACAATATCTGCTCATGATCCCTTTTCGGTGATTATGGAACCAAGCTATTTGAACTGGCTCGCTGTTTCCAGTTCCTGTCTTCTGAGTTTAATGTCGGCTGAGATTTGTTTGCCACTATTTTTCACCAGGTTTGTTTTCTCGGCGCTTATCTCAAATGTATGTCAAAGCTGGAAGATGTTAATTCACGTTCTTCACTTAGATGGCAAGCTCGTCTTTACTGCCTGCCAGTCCATCAACGTCATTTACAAAGCGGAGGTTGGTAATGTTACAGCCTCCAATGCTGACTGTTCCACATTTGTTTTCCAGGACTTCGCTCATGATGCGCTCTAAGTAGATGTTAAAAAGCGTGGTGACAGGAGGCAGCCTTGACGTACCCCAAATGTTGTCTGGAACCTGTCCACCAACGAACCTTGAGCAATTACTGCACTCAGGGTAGCCTTGTCTTACCGCTGTGTAATGGTATTTGTCAGCTTTTGAACCATGCTGTACTTCTTCATTGTGGCACACAAGGTCTCATGCCACACTCTGTCATAGGCCGTTTTGAAATCTGTGAATACATGATAGAAGTCTTGTTGATGTTGCGAGTACTATTTCAAACAGAACCCTGAGATTGAATATTGTGTATGTTGTTCTTCTTCCACTCAGGAACCTTGCATGTTCTTCAGCGATTATTTTTTCCTTTTCTGCTATTTCTTTCAGTCTGTTCAAGATGATTTTCAGCATGACCTTACTAGCATGTCCGACGAAACTGATAGTTCTGTAATTTTGACACGGCTGAAGATTGCCTTTTTTGGGGAGTGTTATAATCAGTGACTGGATCCACTGTATTGGCCATTCACGTGTCTGTCAGGTCTTGTTGCATACTTTTTTTTAGTAGCTCTATCACTAATCCCCACCCCCATTCTTTATAGGTTCAGCTGGGATGTTGTCTACTCCAGCTGTCTTCCCATTCTTCAGTGCTCTTATTGCTGACTTGATCTCTTCTTTGAGAATGGGGAAATCATAATCATTTGTGAAGTTTGGAACTTCAAGCACCTATGGGTCTCCTGTGGACTGATAGTTGTAGAGTTCTTTACAATACTCAGTCCATCTTTCTGCATTGTCACTCACTCTGTGAGGCATTTTTCATTTTGGTCTTGAATGGTACTGACTCTTGGTTGCATATGTCAGGTGAGGTTTGTCACAAATAGGAATGCCTTTTTGCTTTTATTCTTTATCAGACTGCTCAATATTTATGTGCACTTTTGTCCAGTCTTATATTTCTTTGCTTACTTCAAGTTTTTTCTTCTTCTGATACTCTTATTTATTTCTCGGTACTAGATTGTTACTGTTGCGTGTCTAGTGTTTTTTTTTTTAGGTCTCTTCGGGCATCACACTAATTCAGAATCTCTTATGTAATCCAGTGTTTTTTCTTTGGGCAATGGAGGCCAATGATGTCCTTGGCAGCTATTGTCATGGCTGTGTTGACAGTGTTTGTCATCATTTGAACATCAACAACCACAAGGAGTGGAACAAATATTCTTCCAATTGTGGCTTGGAATGATTTGCAGATGTTAAGGTCCTTCCGTTTTTCAAGGTTAAATTAGAGGCTGGTGTTCTTTGGCTTATTAATTTTCTTCAGCCTCACTCTAAAGTTCATAATCACGAGGTCGTGATTACCCCCACCATCAGCACATGAGAACGTCCTTGTGTATTTCACTATTGATGCCAGATCGGTAACGGTTTTCAACGAGTAAGTAGTCGATCTGGTTATGATGGGTTCCATTTGATAAAATTTGGTAGCGCTGCATGATGTTTGACTGGATCTTGTTTTCGTGTCGCTGAGAAATCAATTACATCCTTGTTATTAATACATGGATTTACATTGTTTACGTTCTAGAGTTAAACCTCCAATCGCTGATTTAGCCAAAAGTACAGCAAATCAAAAATTATCATGTGGTGCAAATATGCAATATGTGACAGAAACACTTTCATTTTTCGTTAAAATTATACATAACGATAGCGGTGATATTGCTACGTTAATGTCAAAATTTCAAGGGCCAAAATATAGACTAAATACCCAGGAGAAAAACATCTTTCTGGATATATTTATTGTGATTCTGGAACCCGACTTGATATCCAACTTGACGAGCGAGATCAACCAAGACCTGGAGAGTATCATGTAAATGCGATTGATCAAGAATGATTTAGCGTAGAAAAAAAAAACGATTTACAACCACGATATAATGCGAAAGATGAAAAGCTAATACACTCGTTAAATTCAATCAAAAAATAAATCTTTTAGAGAAACATTAGCTAAATTGTTAGTAATATCTGCGATGAAAGGTAAACTCGAATTAAAGGCTGGCAATTAATTAACCGAGTATTATAAAACATGGAATCAATTTATTATATCCAAAGAGGACGTTGGAGAGGTAAATGAGAGATTAGCAAACTCGCCGATTCTGCAAATATTACACGTTCTGTTGCTGTAGTTTAGTTAGCACGACTGGCAATATAGCAAATGTCTCTACGATTACCTAAACAAATTCGATACGCACATTATGAGGCCAGCTTTCCTAATGAAGTTCATCAGGCAGAATTGTTTAAGTTTTTTAACCTCAAAATACTTTTAATATCGGTAGACGTTAATCACGTACTATCGTTGACGTTGAAGAAGATATAAAGAAGCAGAGCCGTTATTAAATAATACGGTTGCTAAAGTTGTATTAGCTTTTGAAGGAATATATCAACGAGGACCCTTGCGATAGCCACAACTACTACAGGATGATCATGGCAAGGAATTTCCTGGTATAGTAGTATCTCTAATGAAGAAACAGGACATCAAAATTAAACATGTACATACTATAATGCATCTTTATCGGGCAATCTTTGAACGATTTAATCGAACACTTGCTGAGCGGTCATTTGTATATCAATATGCACAGGAAATAGTTCAAAATAATATGATATCTAGTGAATGGATTAGAAGACTACTAAGTTAGATAACTTCATTCACTAATGAGGTTACTTGTGCGATTTCTATGAAACCAAAATAATACAATCACACAAAAAAACATATACCAATACAACATGACTTTGCAAAACAATCAGTATTGGTAATGTGACCGTACTATATTGATTTGAACCTGGTAAACTTGAAGGCGGTAATAAAAGAGCGACTGATCCTATTTGGAGTGTTGCTACACATAACATTTCTAGTGTGCCAAGATCTACGGGTAGACCTGCAATATATAAATTAGATTCAACTGCTTATCATCGAGGATTTGTACGTGAACAATTACAAGTAATTTCTGAGGATACACAATTACCACTATCTTAAGACAGGTAAGCATCACATTTTTACGCGTGTGACCAAGGCTAATATCAATTATATCTACGGTAAATCGGCTTGGATCATTATTTGAATACTGGCACAACATTATTGTGTTACAGCTCGCACAATAATTATTCTGTCGTTGTTTTAATATCAGGAATAATTAAGCGTCTAGATCCAATGCGGGTTTTTTTGTCACATTGTTTATAACTATATGGGAGAACTTACGAGGTCCTATATCCGTGCTGGAACAGCTGTAGACCGATGACAACGCTGTTGAAGAAGTACATACTACCATCCAGTACGTTGCCGACGTTCGCAATAAACTGGAGGATGTTTGTACGTTGGTGTGGAAAAACCTCAAGCAGGCGAAGTCTCGTCAAGCAGAGTACTACGACAAAAGAGCTAAACCACGCCAATACGAGGGTGGAAACAAGATGGCTTTGCTGTTGCCACAGGAACACATCAAACTGCAAGTCTCGTGGAGAGGACCTAAATCGTGACCGAGAAGGTTAAGGGTCAAACGTACCGTATTCGACTCCCGAACAAAGAGAAACTGTACCACGCAAATCTGTTGAAAAGGTATCGAAAACGCGTCCACTGCCGCTTCGTCGTAGCCACAATCGGACATCGAAGGCGACACAGAAGGCGCAACCAATGTTACAAATTGTCCGGTTACGAGGGCAGAGACAATTTCTGACGTGAAGTGTGATCCTTCGATGACTAGGGAGCAGCATGATGCATTAGAGACTCTATTGGCAGGATATGCTGATATATTAACGGAACTACTTGCGAGAACGTCACTTGTTGAATCCAGACAGACGACAAACCGATTCAACGCAAACCTTACTCTTTACTCCAACGCAAAGAATGAAGGTGGTAAGAAGGGAACTTTAGAAAATGGTTACCTGGGAGTAATCGAACCCGCAGACTCTCTATACAGTTCCCCAGTTGTACTGACACAGAAGAAAGATGGCACCCATCGTTTCTGTGTAGATTATCTGGAGTTAAGTCAAGTGCATGAGTTCCAGGTAGAAATGCGACCGGAAACTTAGCATATTTTCGCTTCCGGGTCTAAGGTGAAACATTTTTCCAAGATGGATTTGTCTAAGGATTATTTGGAGATCCATGTGAGGGAACAGGATTTGTCGAAACTCGCCTTTGCAACCCCACACTGAACCTACCAATGGTTGATCGTGCCATTTGGAATCCTGATTGCATCTTTATGAGAATGATGAGTAGGTTATCGGAACCCTTGAGCGACAGGGGCGTATCCAACTTTATACACGTTAGGAAACACATCTCTGTTAGCAGATGTTTTTTATTCGATTACATCAAACTGGATTGACGATTCGTCCATCTAAGTGCTACATCGAAATTTGCACTTTCTACTATTTGGGACATACGCTAAGCCAGAGCACGCTGTCACCAGAGAACACAGCGAAACGCCGCACGTCCTATCAGTAAGACCGAAGTACGGTCGTTTTTAGACTTAGTTGGTTACTATCGGAAGTATGTGGCAAATTTAGCGCTATTGCGGCACCGTTGCCCGATTTAACCAAGAAGAAGGCTCCGAATTAGATTGCCTGGACAGATGTATGTGAACATGCTTTCCAATAGATAGACATCCGAAGTTGTTGTCCGATTACCAGACTTGACCAAAGAATTCGTTTCTTCGCACGGAAGCGTGCGGGGCCCCGAGTGGTCGAGTGGTCTAAAGCACTGTCCGTTACGGATCACTGCCATCTCACCTCTGTCTGCGTGTGTTCGAGTCTAAGATTCGACTAATGTAGTTATGTGAGAAAGCTTGCCAGTAGCTTCTCGTAGGTCAGTGGTTCTTTCCGGGGGTTTTCCGGGTTCTTTCTCCACCATTAATACTGGCCGCCATGTATAGCCTATATTGTGCTGAAAAATGGCGTTAAACCATACAAAACAAAACAAACGGAAGCGTGCTATTGTGCTGTTGACGCGGTCTATCTGCAAGAAAACGACAGGACTCTTACTCCCGTCGCGTATGGCAGTCGGTAACTGTCGGCAGCCATGAAAAACTACTCCGTATCGGCATATCACGGTTCGAGCGGTATTTGTATGGATGGAAGTTCATCAACCAATTGCTTACCAAGCAAAAGAGAGACGTTCAAATATACGCCTGATGAGGTGGTCACTGTTCCTGCAATAATATCGGATACATATAATGTACATGAATGGCGCAAAGAACGGAGGAGCAGATTTTATGAGTTGGACTCGTTAACGTAAATCACTAGCATTATTGAGAGTAGCAACCTTCTATGTTCAGGTAAGAAGTTAGCGTGTTGTCTCATTTGCTCAGTTTGTTATAAATTATGTATAAATCCATATTTTGGAACAAAATTATCTTAATGGAATCCGGATTTTATTCTTAAGAGTGGGGGTGTAACAAACTGAATGCAGGATTTTGCGAAAATCATAGCATGTAGGCCGGATATATGTAGTAGGAGTAACATAATTATGGATCTCTGAATTGACTTCAAGGGTATTTAATCCTTCTGCAGCGGGGTTACTGTCGAAGGGCTTTCTCGGGTCTGATATTCCGTAAAACGGTAGTCGTGTCGACTAATTAGGGATGAGAGACGCTAGATCTACCGCTGCGAGGGGATAACCCTTGAGGATGGAAAATGCTTCCTTTCTTATTTGTAAACGCGTACGGACCCGTCAGTGAGCTGCTACTTTCGCGAAGCTTGTTTACCAGTTCAATTCCATTTTATATACGAGGTAAGTCACTGAGTTTCATGTAGCTACTATTCCCTCCTCAACATAAGCTTTCTGGTTTACTTAAACAACACCTCTCTCTCTCTCTCTCTCTCTCTCTCTCTCTCTCTCTCTCTCTCTCGTATGACACAAGCAAAAGTCTCCAACGAGAGAGAGAGAGAGAGAGAGAGAGAGAGAGAGAGAGAGAGAGAGAGAGAGAGAGAGAGAGAGAGAGAGAGAGAAGCGGGGGAAATTATTTTGACAAGAGAGAGAGAGAGAGAGAGAGAGAAGCGGGGGAAATTATTTTGACATTTTTATATTTAATAATTATTTATTGATTTTATAAAATTATCATAGGTAAAGCGTAAACATACCGTTACTGTGAAACAGATTACTACAGGTAACTTGGTACAAGTTCAGTTTTATTGAGCAGCAAGGAGGGTTTACCCACCTTTTTATCCGATCGAAATAAATCTTTGTAAATTACTAAGGTTTTCTACTTGTTATCCGATCGAAATAAATCTTCGTAAATTACTAAGGTTTTCTATTTGTTATCCGATCGAAATAAATCTTCGTAAATTACCGAACGTTTTCTACTTGTTATCCGATCGAAATAAATCTTCGTAAATTACTAAGGTTTTCTACTTGTTATCCGATCGAAATAAATCTTCGTAAATTACCGAACGTTTTCTACTTGTTATCCGACCTTATAAAATAGGTCTATACATTGACAGCTTTTTGGTCATCCAACGTACAGATATAACATACCTGGAATCTATTATACAGGGTTATTTTGTGGGATCATAGTGTTTCCTAAATTAATGTTATACGTGATAATATATGGCAAATATCGGAGAATCATTTAATTCTAGATTGTCTAGAGAGCGGTTAGCCGCGATGAAAAAATATATTCCTGCCCGAGATAAACTTAAAGAAAAACTTCAACAACGACAAGATCCTTATGTTGATTTTGTAACCGATACAGCGCGGTTATTTAAGCCGATAACTACGGCCACTGAAAATGCTGCTGAAAAGACAACTACGGTAACTGAAAAGGCTGCTGAAAAGACAACTACGGCCACTGAAAATGCTGCTGAAAAGACAACTACAGTCACTGAAAAGGCTGCTGAAAAAACAACTACAGCCACTGAAAAGGCTGCTGAAAAGACAACTACTGTCACTGAAAAGGCTGCTGAAAAGACAACTACGGCCACTGAAAATGCTGCTGAAAAGACAACTACGGTCACTGAAAAGGCTATATTTGCAGATACTCCTGCTGAGGAGAGAAAAGAGGGAATTTATCCATTGTTGAAACAAATCATTGGAGTTCATGTACAACCTCAAGTTGTTGAAGAAGAAGGTGTTACTGGTAGACCTTCTTTTGAGAATAAATATACCGAAGGAGGTAAAACAGAAATAATTTTGCTTAATATTAACACAAGACGATTATGCTAAATTTAGTGATTTTGCTGTTGATAGTTATCATTCCAGAGATAAATTTTTAAAGGATGAATATAAAAAAGGAAAAATGCAACGTAATGAGTGGTTAGATTGGGTGTATAAGGTTAATAAGGGAGTTAGTCGTTTGGTAAAAAATTCATTAGCGTATCGAGTTTATAAAAACGAGGTTAAAAATATGATGAATATAGAGAAAAAGAACAACAGAAAGAGAAGGAACTAAGACATTTTCAGAGAAGACGTCCAATGCGAAAAAAATATGAGATATTTCCATCTAGCGCAGATAAAGATGACAGTGCAAAAGAATCATCCGGAGAAGGTTTTACAGGAGGTAATTTAACTATCTGTCCGGAGAATATTCTAAATGATGTATCTCGGTTAGAAGTTCTCATCGGGGGAAAACGAGCGGGAAATAATTCTGCTGAAATTATAAACGAGGCTACAGATATATGTCAGAGGTTGTATCAAAGGGGTATCATAGATATTAATATATATCGAGGTCTCATCGATGAAATCGTTGATGATTATTACAGCGATTAGATAAAAAGCCTTCATATAAGATGATAATATACGATCAACGACGTCAACCTGTCAGAGTATTAAACTCAAGAGCACCAGTGTATAGAACGTATTATGGAAATGGAATCAGCGATGTTATCAGTGGATTGTTTACTAAAATTGCTCCCAAGGCGCTACCATTCGCTAAGCAACTTGGGATGAAGGCAATTGGAGTTGTTCGTGGTAAAGGCCATTGGCACCGTTGGTGACCTCGCTGGAAAAGCTTTCTCTGCGGTTAAAGATAGAATAATGAGGCTAATACGTAGACCTAAACCTGTTAAATTACCAGTTACCGAGCTCATGCCCGCGAATGTCAGTAAAGTGGTTAATCGGCTCGCGAATCAAAAACTAGCAGAATTGAGTGAAGTACCAGATAATCAACTCACGAATCAAAAACTGGCAGAGTTAAGCGGAATACCAGGTAAACAACAACAACAACGAAATATTGTTTCGAGTATGATAGCTGGTAGTGGTCTTCGCTTTAGAAGGTAATCAACTATTATAACAATGTTTGAGGATATACCTAACACCACGTTTGATATCGGTGAAAAAGTAATGAGAGATACTTCGCATCGTGATTATTAAATGTATTCGTACGACGCAATAGTTCCAGATGAACGAGGTAGAATTGATCTTCTCAAGTTCAGGATACTAGTAGATATTTTCTTCCATCGGAGGGATATATTGAGGTTAAGGGTCAACTTTTAAAACGTGATGATACCAATTATAGAGATAATGATAAAGTTGGATTTGTGAACAATGGTGCAATGGCGTTATTTACTAGTGCAAGATATATTATCGATGGAAGAGAAATTGAGGCGATTCAAGAAAATGTCGATGTGGCTGCTACCATATTAGGGTTAGTTAGATATTCGGATGATTATCATAGAACAGTTGGACCTTCTATGATGATTCATAAAGATACATAGGATCATCTAGATAATAAACCTTTGACTCTTAGTCCGGGAAAAGGCGCTGTTGCTGACGCTGCGGTAAATGTTGATGTATCACAAAATGGAAACTATAATCTTGGATTTGCTGCTCGTAAAGATATGTTAAATGCCGTGGGAAAATTTTCATGTATGATTCCTCTGTCTCACATATTTGGATTTTGTCGCTGGGTTAAAAAAGTTATATTTGGTGCAAAACATACGATCGTACACAATAGAAATGTTGATGACCATAACGCAATATGGAAAGTTCCAGCTAATGCAGCGAATCCAGATGATGATCGTGGTAAAGTAATTTTGACAAAGTTGTCGTTGTGGATGCTGGCATTAACACCTTCGGTTACCAATGAAACCAAATTAATATCTTTTATGGAACAAGGTGGTAAATCACTGTTGTCTTGGCAAACGGTAACAACAAATAGTACTACTGGTAACGCCGCTCAGGGATTGTTAACGTGGAATTTATCCTCACAACACGGGATAGCACCTCCGAAACACGTTTTTCTTGTACTTCAGTGAATTGACAGGTTAAACAATCTATTACAAAATTCGATGGTATTTGACACACTCGATGTTACACAAGTTTCACTGCGAGTAAACGGACATCAAGAACCATCTGAGGATATGATAATAAAATTTGGAGATAACCAGGTTGCACGAGCGTATCAACGTTTGTCAACGTTTCTATGTCGCGATTTAGATATCGACACGGGAATGCAAATATCTCAGCGAGAATTTACAACACTGTATCCGATCTATTATTTTTCGTTGGAACATATGGATTTGTATAGACAACCCGTCGTCGATATAATCTTTCGTGCTCATGTAGGTGAATTTCCCGCTGGAGGATATAGAGCCGTAGCTGTAATTCTTAGCGACAAAGCAATGTTACTCGAGGGTCACTGTGGACGAATGAAACTCGTTGACACTCCAATAGAAAACTTGTAACAATTAGATGATCTGTTATCTGAATAAAAATGTCGTATAGTCACGCTAATGTTAAGTTGACACCAGATAAAGAAATTACAATCAAACATTTCTGCTACGTGTGGAGCAAAGATAACTTTGAAACATGAACAGATAGCTAATGGAGGACCAAATAAGTTGTCGTTGACGAAAACTCAACTTAAACACTTCAATAAAGCATTAAACCGAGAAAACGGGACTTCAGTTGGATTTTTCACCCTCAGCGATTTCCAACATGATTAAAACCGGTGGAATATTTCCGTTCCTTCCGTTAATTGCCGCGGCGGCACTCGCTATCGCCAAGGCTGTCGAATTGGGTGCTGTTGGTGCACTTGGTGCCGCAGGTATGAATAAGATTCTCGGTCGCGGATATAAAAAAGGGAAAAGGTCTGAGACCCCCAGGAACTCATCGCGGTGAGATTATACCTCCAATATTCGCTCTCGCAAAGATGTTTATGTAACTCCGATCTCAAATTTTGATCTTATCGACGAAATAGCTGTATTTGAAAATCGTCAGGGAAAACTAGCTACTAGCAACGTTTTCATTGGTACGGTGATGGATAGACTAACAGCAATCAGTGATAATTATATATCACGACGGATTTGTTAAAAACACTCCGCTATGACTACAACGCTCAAGTAAATCAATTCGCGGGTGTACAAAAATCCGTTACAGATATTCAACTTCCTATTTTCAATTTATTTGGGATTCCGCCGGTGACAACGCCGAAACTCGCAGATATAAAAACCACTATTGATAATCTACCATCCGAAAATGTACTCACCTATAATGATCTTTTCCGAGAACACGTACAAGTTAAAACCGAGTTGATAAAATTTCTAGGAAAACTACCTCCGGATATTCCGTTGAAACTCACCAATATAAAAACCGCCATTGATGAACTAGCGACACTTCAATCCACGCATGAGGATCACGTAAAACAATTTTTAAATTTTCGTAGAAATATCAGTTATAAGTTCTGTGGAAGTCCCGTAGATAACATCGACGTAAAACTTCCTGATATAAAAAGATCCATCGATCATATCAAGACAATTCAAGAAGCTATCGAAAGTGATTTTCAAACGGTAAATAATAAACTTGATAAAAAAAAATTCCTCACGAGAGTCAAAATATCAACAATGTCGTATACACAACCCGGCACGGATCATTTGATTGGACTCAACAAAATAACGTGATAGATATCACCGCGATCGTCAAGGGAATTTACAGATTAACACTGGTTTCTGAGTTTCAATTTGATATTTCATCAACGACCCCATCTTCAAGTATTTCACTGATGATTACTTATTCAGGTGATTAATAATACTATATCAACGATCATCGATAAGGATAAATCCGGTACGATTTGCTCGGACGTTAATAACATGGTATGTAGAACTCGTAGAAGATTTAAGTAAATAACTTAATTGAAACCGTCGTTGTTTAATAATGTCATCGTCGCCACAACAATACCGATACAACCAAGTGTTACAACCACAAACACAAACTAAGCTCAAGCTGCTCTCCGAGGAATACCAGACGAAAATAAAAAAATATCGACGAAGAATTACCACCGTTGATGTAACCGTGTATTCGGTTTCAGGTGTAGTCACGGGAGACGGGATAATACTTTCTTCGGTGGTAATGATCACTCAGGTCGCTATTCCGATTTGTATAAAAGCGGCGACAACAATCGCAGGAACGATTTCCATAATCACAAAAAAAAAAATATCATCGTGTAGTCAACGTAAGTTACAAGATTACATCGTTAAATTTCACACGGTATCAACCGCGTACTCGCAATTATCCGCGATGATATCATCGTCACTCGATGACACAACGATATCCGATAGTGAGTACTCGTCGATGATGAACATCGTTGACTCGGCGATATCAAAATTAGAAAAACAAGATTACAATAATAATGTCTCAGGCAACGTCGCAGGAACTACTTCAACGAATAGTGGAGAACACCACCCCGATGAAAACAACATTGATATCTACCACGTCGAAACAACCAGAGTTTGGTATCGAATTTCCAACTCCGATCCCGGTAAAGAAAATCGCGTTAACTCAACTAGTCGTTTATCATAGTTGGCCTAATATCCGATCAGAGACATTTGCAAGAAAACCACCTAATAACTCTTTTGTGTTCGCGTATGAGAATACCCCCGATGGAAAACCCGATTGGCAGACAATATATATTCCAAAAGGTAGTTACAAGATCGAGGATATCAACGATGAAATTCAAGGCAAAATAAAATCAATTACTGGTGTAGAATCTCTCATCGAGATAACCGTTCACGAACCATCGTTGTCAACGCCCATCGAGATAAATTCACCCGAATACGTCGTAGATATATATAAGAGCTCGATAAGAACCATACTGGGATGGCCAGAAAACTCACATCACGTACAAGAACTAGCTGAAATCATCATTACAAGAAAAGCAACCCGCAAAAACGAAATATCCCGAACCCAAACGATCTGTTTTTATCACTCAAAAAACATCACCGTATCCTGAATTTACTGATTATCCTAACACGTCTACGGTACGTAAAATAAATCGAAGCGAGGTTTGGTTATTTTACTGGTGAATATGTGAGATCAATAGACCCTCAAGAAATATTTATTTGGCATTTTTTTATATTCAAATAGAAAATATAAGTTTGATCCTGTAACTGGTGAATATTATAATTGTGATGAACCCCTATAACAAACTGCTCCTAAAACTATCTGCGATATGGAAACTCTCCGTGTTTATTTTAATAAAATTACCAACGAATATAAAAAAACAGATAGAACAAACACGTAAATATTTTCAAGAATATCTCCTCGATGTAACCGCTCTACGTGATAAAATCATTAAGCAGAGATGGTAAATGCTCTTGTATCTGATATAGAATCTCTCAAAAGGAGTTTTCTCGATGTTATAATAAAAATTAAATGGGATGATGGGAATGATATCAAAGAAAGATTTATGACCGCGTACTCGTTAACCCAGGAAACACTACGCGATTATAAATTTCCCGGGTATAATGTACCAAAATGAAAGAAATCTTTCAACGATCTACTCGATGAGTATTTTCCACAGATACATGCCGCGTGGAGAGAACTATCTTCCAATGATACTTCTCCGGTCGCAGAATACTTTGATAAAATAAACACAATACAGAAAAAATACAAGATGATGTTCTTCGTTATAACAACGCCGCCGATAACACAGGAAGACACGTCTCACCTGACAACGTCGATATAACTTCGGTTATCGCGATAAATTTGATATGTGATATCGTCGATGGAAGTTATCACTGAATACAACTGTGTTGAATAGAGCCAGCAGGGATATATCTTGAATACGTTTTCACCGGATGTTTCCTCTGGGTTTTTGATCATACAAAACCCTATCAATCATGTGTATTTAACGTGTAACAACCCTTTGATATCGAGAATGAATTTTAAACTCGTCGATCAGAATTCTAACTTGATCGATTTGCAAGATGAATAGTTGCAAATAATTCTTGATGTGAAATCGTAGACGCTCATCAAAAGGATTTCCGAATTCAAATTCTTCGAATTAAAATAATAACAATAATAATATGTACACTCACACGGAGGTCTTCGTCTACGACAAAGATAAACTCGAGGACGCTATTAGAAAATCATTCTCGGAAACCATCGTAGGTAACTTCGAATTCTACGTGGATAGATTCGGCGATGAAGATTTTCTACTGTCGGATCATCAACTAAAATAGTCGAGATCAGATCATGAATTATGTTCACTCGTGTTTGACCATGGATCGTCTCAAATAAATACTCAGCGTGGAAAATCCGTAAATCGAAAAAAAAGATCCCCGTGAGTAACAATGACGGGTAATAATATCAGTAATTATATCGGTGATTATGACTAGGAATTATACGACGTGGTAATTACCGGTAATTATATTTTTTTTACCTGTGCGTGACTAGTTTTGAGGCGACAACGACGTTATAATTCCCGGTTATAATCACCGACATGATTACTCACGGGTATGATTACCGATCATAATTATTTTTCAGGTAATAATAAAATTTTTTATATATAATAGATGCCATCTCGAGCGAGATATCTATCCGAAAATGACATAACCACGATAAATAATTTGCGAGGGAAAGAACAACCGCGTAATATCGTTAGCACGTATAATATCGGGTTAACTCGATTGTATAAAATATGGACATCCGCATCAAATAAAAAAAGTTTCCAGAAGGTCCAGCTGGTACAGAGGCCGGTAAGAATCTAACATTAACGATAGAAAGGTTAAACGAAAAAATAACGCAAAAACGTCAACGCGCTGATAATTTAAAAATCGAATGCGCCAAATACAGTGCGAATATTAATATAAAAAAACAACTAATGTCAATGATAGGGTTGTATAACTCACTGCAATGTAAATAAACACAACTACAGCAACACGCTGAAAACACATAAACACAAATACAACAATAGCGAGAGTTGATAGAGCAACTCGAACAACAACAAGAACAGCAACTCTCGTTGATAACGCAACACTAATATATGCTACACACACAACAAAAAATTGAACAGCAAAAAAACATCATAGATGAAAACTTTCCTGGGGTAAAGTGAGAGGACTTTCATCGTAGATTTTCCATGGAAGAAAACATAGCAGCGGCATTACTGAAATCCTCATGAAAGTCCTTCAGATATTTTCTTTCGCGGTGGATTCTGTGCGATATTCTGACTTATGCGAGGGAAAATTTAACCGTAACGCTGAAGTTATCTTCGAATATTGTCGTATACGATCGAGTTCGTTTTCATTATATCAATGAAAGACTTTTTTGGATCCGAATGACGTAGAGAGAATTTTACAATTATCGATTTCTCGTTGTCTAAATTATAATTTTTAAAATTTTAAAAAAATTCACGAATATGTGAATGAAACCCTGTCATTGAACCTTTTCGAGTACACGGTTAAAATTATACCTTCCGCAGTGTAATATACAGCTCCAGGATTAATATAAAAATATTTACTCGCGGATGATATTGACGGAAAATCAAGAATAGTGCTATCATGAAAACAGTTACTGGTCTCGGTTTATAATTTGTATGATCTCGACTCGTGTTGAGACAATTTTCACGTTGAATAACTATTCGTAAATTCTCTGCGCGGTTATCAATTTTATCTCGGTTTATATGATCAACTACGAGACCACTACCGATCTCTCCTAGAAAATATTCGAAGATAAATCTATGAAGATGATACATTTTTATTTTTTATCCTTGTACAACCCTAATTCTTATATACCCAGTACTACTAATTGTACCAATAGGCGCCTTTCGTCGCCGATGTCGGACGATTCCATCTCGTGAAGCCTCGTAGTTATCGTAAATTGGATGAACTACGTATTCATTACAATTCATTATATTTTATGAGGTTTTTCTTGTTTAAAATATTAGATTTTTTATCGAGGTTATCAACCGGAGATTGAATAATTTTTCCACGATGGGAAATATTAGCGGTTTTATCATAATATAATTTAATCTCTCGGTAATTTTTACCCCGTGATTAACACATAATTGTGTTTTCCACGTACTCCAATACCACAACGGATACATGGTTTTGGACCTAAGCTTCCTCGTCGTATATTTTGCATATGAGTTCCACAGAACTCCTTTTGACATAATGTACAACTGAACCAATGGGCAAACAATTACAATTACGCATATATAATAAGTATTTTTGATTTAAATATTTGGTTTAATTGTAATATTATGGAGAATTTTCCCAATCTTAAAACTAAGACAAAAAAAATCAAGAAGAAGCGTTCTAACCTAGATCACAAGATAAAATTTCCCGAAGAGTTATCAATGAGCGAAGAGAGTATTCGACGTGCCAAACACGATTTTAAATATGACGGAGCTGTACACGTATATTCAACGTTTATAAACCCTGTTCTTAAATACAGAATGACCGATTCTCGTGCCAGATATATACTATCGAAAATAAATTTTGAGAACGATGTTAGATACTTCATTCAGGTCAAATATACAAAAATGTACGAAAATGACACCGGTAAAATAAATCCTGGCGAGTATATAATCATCGAGAACGCGTATCAACTTCGACGCGAAAACCAGTCGTGATAACAGATAACCGGGGATATTAACTGGAATCGATAACAGGTATTACAATCGTGCGTATCCGTTGACGGTGTTGATTTTCGGATTATATCCAATAAATATTCCCACCGTGGAAAAACTCACCACGATGTGAGTTTCGTCGTTGTTAAACTGCGTTGCGGATCGAGTTATAGAACATTTCCAAAATATCAAAAAGAGGAAACGGACTCACTGAACTAAGAAAGAAAAAAAAATATTAACATGGGCGGAATCAGTGAAGACAACAGGATCATCGAAAAACGATGTCATCGAGTTAGAAAAAAAATTAAAATTCACGATTATTATAAAAACTATAACTGGATATATTTTACACGAATCCGATCAATATAAAAGAGGTGGAACACCGATTGAAATCATCGATCATAACTCTCACGCGTGGAGTATTTTCGTTAGAGTATGTCCTGTATCACGAATGGTAAAATATTATCACGGATATATATTTGACGCTATCCACGAAAAAAATGATCCGGTTAGTGTATGGTTGTTTAAAAGCGAAGAAGGTGGATACGATCAGTTTGTTAGAACAAACGGAGATTTATACCGAACAGAAGAACTTGAAACGTGGATGAATAATCTCGCGATGAAGTATACTGATAAACCTGATGAAATACCCAGAAATTGTTTTACAATACCAGCTGTTGCAGTTCACTTTGCCAGAGAGAAAAATTCTTGGAAACCAACCAGGGTTGATTTTCTCGAATATGTACAAGCTAGCTGCGTAGAATACGGTCACGGCGGATTATGGAACACTAAATATAATATCCGTGATATGATCTCCGTTGACATTGTAGCTTGTTACCCGGGACGTTTTCTTGGGATGGGAGAATGTCACGAATATTTTATAACGATCTGGTCACCCTACACAAGAAATGACTACGGTGGCGATTAACGGGTGTTTACCAGATTTTGATTTAACGGGATTAGCCAGGATAGCATCGTTTAAACTCGCGAATGGTCTTCATCCGGTAATTTATATATGGTTCGGAAAACACTTCTCTGTGAAGAAATGGGCTCCGATAGCGTTGTTGAGGTTTATGTTAGATAAGGAGATATTGACGCGGTTAACCGTGTCCGATGCTAAAATATCATATCGGGCACAGAAACATGTTTGGTTACCGACTCCTAAAAAATACGATGACTGGGACATAGAAAGATTTCTGGAAAAACAAGCGAAGGATCTTGGAAGAAGAATGATAGAGAAATTTACTCAGGGAGGAACAGACGATTATTAACGACCATGTACTCGATTAGTGATCGATGACGCTGAACTAGATTTTATCATCTCAGATGCCATCGAGAAAAATATATTTACGAGGAGAGAACGGTTTATTTTTATTTATCCAACAAGGAAAAACTCGGAACTATCGTCGAATATTTCGAGGGAGAAACACCACAGTATACTCATTTAAGATCCTCTATGCTCGGTTATACATCGATGAATCTACTTTCGATGTTAAAACGATTCCCTGATATCGTGGTTAGAGTAGCCACGGATTCATTCTATTTCCAGTAAAACATTGGAAATCCGTCAAGGAATGTACTACGTTGGAAGGCGATTGGGGAACTTGGAGAATAAAACAAGAGACGCTACATGAATACTGCGAATCAGCTGATATTTCCATCGAAGATAATTATCGTAAGGATACCAACGATAATATATCGTTGTCATCTTCCGTGTATGATCCGATAACCAGATATAAATGTTTATTTGAACGGTCCAGGAGGATGAGAAAAAAAAACCAGGGTGACTGATTTATTCGGAAAGAAGTCTAACATGATTGTGCTTACTCCAACTCATCGCCTTGCCCGTGAGATGAAATCCCGAGGAGTTAACACGAGCATGTATCATGGTTTCTTTAGATGGAGTGGAACTACGTGGACTCCCGATCGCATGGGAACTAGACCTATTCCTGAGATAACTATATGGGATAAAGTATGTATTGTATCGTTAGAGCTGCTTAAAACGTTTTTAACGTGGTTGCAAAAGAAAAATACCGTTGTGATCATATGCGGAGATTATGGTCAACCACCGCCATTTGTCGGAGAATCACCTCACGAATGGCTAGAATGAAACCAGGATTATTACGAAGAAATTAACACGGATCATCGTTCACTCGACGATGAATTAACAGCGTTGATATTGGCGATAAGATAACAACCGGATTATATACAATGTGAAATTGCGCGTAAAACGATTATTGAAAATCCCAATGACAAGTTTTGGGACATGTGGAAACTAAGAGATGTAGTTGTCGCTAGCAGAAAAAAATACGAGATTGTCTTCAGGTTGAATTATTTAACACGCACAAGGATAAATTTGAGGTTCCATTGTGCTATAGACCCAAGGATACGCGAAAACAAAATACAGAAGTTGATATTCCAGGAAAATCACAAACGTATTAAACGATATTGTATGGGTAAAATTAACGTCGTTGAAGACGCGTTACACACTAATAAATCTCCGTGGATGCTAGGATACGCGATGACGATACATTCTTCGCGAGGATTAACCATCGAAGATACTATTGTATGGATCGTTGATGATTTCATCTAGTGGTCAAATTTAGTGTATCTCGCTGTGTCACGAGTACGAAAAATAAATCAACTTCGGACATTTGCTATCATCGGAGATTAATCGGTGGTAATTGAGTATCATCCGGGATGACCTGTAACTGTTCAAGGGTAAAACTTCGTTGTGGCGCAGTTGGATCGAGTTTGTAACGCGTTGGTTTATTTTTAGATGTTATCGTGGAAAATATTTTCCGCGTAGTTATACTCCATATCGGATCAGTTGATCTTGTCCCAACACCTTCAAGTTCACCGGGTTCTTGTAAATATCTCATCGTGACATTGCTAGGTAGGATTTGCGATGGAAATTCTTTGATAGGAACATTTAAAAATTTGTTTTGTTATCGCGATGGCCGTTTCATATTTATGGCCCTAGTGACTTCATTATTGATCGATGAGACTACTTCCGGTAATCGTTTAACCCATTCGCGAGATCGTTTATCATCGATTAATTCTTTCGCGTACTGATAATAAAATAATTTATCTCCGAGAATTATGTTAAACCGCTCAACGATTGCTTGGTCAGGATGAATTGCGGTGTGTCCTCGTTGTATCTTAGTGCGTACTTGCTTCATCGTTGACGATACTTCACCTTGAAATTCCTTACCGGGATCAACTTGAGGAAGATTTGGCCATCGTAGAGGACCTCGATGATTAATCTTTTTAAACGCGGAGGCAACTTCCGAAGATGATTTTGATGATAACGGCTCGGCCTCTTTGTATCTACTCGCGACATCAACGACTGTTAACGCGTATTTATAAGTACGTGTATTAACGGTATCATGCAGCAGAAATAATATATCAGCCTGATGAACCTGATTTGGGATATTGACATCGAATGAGGCATATTGAATTTTCTCTGGACGAGGTAGATAAATTTGCCATATAGCTTGTTTGGCTAACCAATCCGCTGATACTTCACGTTTTACTTTTGCGGCGTTAGCGAGTTTATCAGTGGCGGATTTTCCCATGTAGTATCCGGTCGGAGAATAATAAATCTCTTCCATATCAAACACCTTAACCAGCGACTAATTTACCCTTCATGGCAGTTTTTATTATCCAGGACGCTAACGTTTCCTTAAGATTTTATCGGGAGTAGAATTCAACGCGTGGATTAATCTTACATCTGCGAGATGATTTTGTTGTAGATCTTTACTTCGATACGCGATATCATGAACACGACAAGCTTCATCGATGGCGTTTATCGGATGTTCACCCGGACGAGGATTATCTTGGTTGTCGAGTCTAAATATCTAATCGTGTCCCAGGTCCACAATAACTTTATCCGGGAAGGTGTTTTTCTCCTGGGTACTTAGCCCATGGCTACCCTGGAAGTTTCGTTTAACCTCAGGTGATATCACCGCCTCCTTTTTTTACTAATCTGAATTTTTGTATACCACATCGTTCACATTTACCAGTGATTGCTGCACTGTTATTTTTTGTTGTGGTATGTATTGGGTTAATAGTTGGAGTGTTAGCCTTACATTTTACACAATATAAATCCATAATATTAGTTAGTTATATCTAATGGAAATTACCGATTTTTCCGCGGTAAAGAAAAAACGAGTCAAACATCATCCGATGCTACCTAACTCCGTCAGGATGATAATTATCCGACCGTCAGGTAGCGGTAAGACACAGCTGTTACTCAATTTGATTATGAAATGGCTGAAATGGGATAAACTATATTTGATGGCACCGAGCGTTGACGATCAACATTGCTATCGAGTGTTAAAGAAATATAATGAAGTAGCCAAAACTAGAAAAGATGGAGATGTTGAGTTTATCACAGATATCGACGAAGCACCATCCGTGGAAGACATAAACGGAGACATTAACAACTTGGTCGTATACGATGATATCATGTTAGAGAAACAAAAAAATCCCGCTAGGATATTATCCCGCAGTAGACATAAAAACACAGACGTGATCTATGTCATTCAATGATACACTCAAATTCCAAAATGTGTTAACGGTGTTTAACGGAGCTGATACTCATACACTCAGAAATATCTGGCAAACCTGGTGCTGTGGGGACTACGATTACAATAGATTTAAAATTTTCTTTAGCGGTGCTCAGGCAACCCTTCATGAATTTATAACGATAAATTTATCCGACCCTGTAACACGATATCTGATTGGATTGGATCGGATATAAGGTTAAAACGCTATGATCCCAGAAAATAACCTTGTATAATAGATTCCATGTATGATATATCTGCTCGTTGGATGACCAAAAAGCTGTCAATGTATAGACCTATTTTATAAGGTCGGATAACAAGTAGAAAACCTTCGGTAATTTACGAAGACTTATTTCGATCAGAAAAATGGTGGGTAAACCCTCCCTGATGCTTATTGTTTTCGTCAAGCGCAATATATTTTTCTCTCTCCCCAGATGTGTGTATATTTTCCCATTTACGCACGAGAGGGGATTGTAAAAAAGCAAGTATTCCGATCAAATTGTGTTTACAATGTGGTGGTCTAAAATACAGCGAGATTACAATATAGTATGATACAAAAATAACACCAACAGTGACAAGGTGATAAAATAATTGCCAAAGACTATCTGGCAAGATTTAAAATAACAATTTATACAAACAAAAGTTAAAAAGGACGTTGAAACATTTGTGTCATTTTCACTAGCGACTGATAAAATTAGATCACATTTATATCACGTATACTAAACAAAAAAGACTATCAATACACGTGTTTCAAAACTGAAGAAAACAATTTATATCAGAACGTGAAAAAGTAAACAGTGATAAATTCATTAGTGAAAGTGAAATTAGCAAGTGTTCCTTCAGCAATGAATTAGAATAAAATATTTCAGCAATGAAGTTTTAAAAAATTGACTAAATTATTTTTTCTGTCTTGAATTTGTCACGGTTTTTTTTTACAATTTCAAATGAACACAAAATTTCAGAAACAATGAAATATAATAATAATACATTTGTATCTGAAATATCTGCAATATCTGCAATTTTTATGACCTTTGAATAAAGAAATTTCCCTACTGAATTTAGTCACTTTGTGCGTTTTCCTAGGGTGAAACCTAAGAGATTCTCTAATAGATTTTGAAACATTGTTTCATTTTTGTCTTATTTTGCTCATTTGCGGACAATCAATCACAAATTGGATTTCATAATAACATCATTTCAGATTGTGTTATGCGCTAATTTATTAAAATCATCAAAATCAATTAGAAAATCGCTTAAAGTTTAACTTGTCAAAAATCATAAAATCTGACTGATTGTCATTATTGTTTTAATACTATTTTACCCAATAAATTAACGTAAAATCAGCAGAAAAAATAAATTATTTTACAAATATACATTTGTTTATGAAATTACTTTTTAGACTATCAATATGAATGACTATATAAAATTTTAATCTGATCAAATTCAATACAGGAATGGGCATAATTCAAAATCTGATGTCTATCACATGATATGTTCTCTCCACTGTCCATTTAACTGTGTCAACAAAAAATCTTCATTGCCTATTCAATAATACCGTTTTCAACACTAAATTGTTCCGCCCCAACTGAGAGTAGCTTAAGTAATGTTCTTATGGCATTTTCAAGTACCTCTTTGATGTGTATAAAAACCTTTACTTGTTGGTACATTATTTAATATCCCTTCGATTACTTTGTAAAACGCAAACTTGATTAGAAATCGGTAATATTTTACATAGAGATTTATTGACAAAACTACATGATGTAAATCAAGAAAGTGGTCAGTTAGTTTGTAATCTATTCTTGATAAAAATTGATTATAACATCGTAGATAAACCGGGTTATTTGGTTTTGTACAATCAAATATCAAGAAGGTGCTTGAGGTGTAAATGTATATAGGATATATCCTTGTTAAGTTTGATTTGATTCTTCAAGATTTGTTTGAAAGCTACTATCGACGATATAACATACAAGATTGACAGAGATCGTTGATGTTATATTTACAATTTCGGAGGAAATATGACGACCTTCACCATATGGATCATTGTTATGTTTGAGAATAGTTGCTGGTAGAGTTCTTTTTCTCCATGTTTCAACGATATTTGGAAAATATTCATGTTTACTGGTTTCTTTAGTTCGTCAGCATTAAATCCAAGTCATTGAAATGTCGGTAAATCTTCTACTGTAGTTGCATATTTATCAGCAAATATTTGTTGACTTGTGACACGGTTAAATGTAGTTTTGACTTAATCACCGCTTGCAAAATATTCTGATTAACAATTTCAAGAACAAATACAATTTTCTTCAAAAGTTATATTTTTTAAATAATTTCTTTCTTTGTTTTTGTAAATGTTACATCAAAAATATATTCGATAAATAATTGACGCAATTTGTCTATATATTTTTTGTGATCGCGATTAATATCATTAAAAGTAAATTTAATATCGATTTCGATATATGTTTTCTAAAGGTTTTCCATACTCCCACAATATATCATTAAAGTATGGTTGTAATTCACCACCATCTGGGTAAGATTTTTTTTCTCTCCACAAGGGTATTTTCCCCATACGACCATTTATCTGTAATAAATTCATCTCGTTTCGGTTCTGGTATTGCTGTAGGTAATGGTAGTGGAACTTCAAGTCATATAATACTGATCGGATCGATGATTGATAAATATCAGCTTGATAATCTAGAGAATTTATTTATATCGCAGAAGATAATGCTGGTTCATGAACAGTAATAAATATTTATGATTCCTTTCCTGTAATAGATTTTATTCTGCTGTGGAATTTATAGTTCATTTGTTCGGTTTGATAACTGGAAGTTGGAATAGCAACAACTTGCAAACCGGAGATTCCATCTTTTTTTTTAAATCTGCAAATACCAAAATAGTATTGATTGCCTGTAATCCACCAAATGATTTTGATCTAATATTTGGACAACTATGATATACTCATAATTGTGTAAGCGCAATATCTTTTACTGGAATTGTGGTTGGAAAGTTGACGCTAACTTCAGGATTGGTCGAACTTGCTGATATCAGTATTGTTTTTTATCCAGTTGAACTAAGGACGATCTGTTGAAGTAGTTTTTGGATGACGGCATTTGTATTATTATTATTATTATTAGTAGTAGTAGTAGTAGTAGTAGTAGTAGTAGTAGTAGTAGTAGTAGTAGTATTTTCTAATTCATTTCTTCGTTGTAAATCTTGGTCATTATGTAAACTAAATATCACTAAGACCTGATGGTATCAATTAGAATAATTTGGAGATTGCTAAAGCCGCTTTATGCAACTTTATTATACCTATGTAATTTATTTTCGCTTCAATAATGTTAAGAACACAAGCAATTATTGTTGCAGCTGAAACACAAATTATTACAACTACTGGTGCCTTCGCTAGCGATGGTGTTATTGCCCATGGCAATACGTCGGTTCCAGCGATAATAGCGGATACCGAATATACAATTATATCAACCACAACTACACAACTGCGATATTTCCTTTACTTTTGCTGTACACTTATCAACTATATTTTTAGTTTATTTTGTCATTTACGCACCTGATTGTATCTGTAGTGTTGTAAGTTGATTTGGCACCTCATTATTTAAGTAGGTGGCAGTATAGCGACTTATTCGAGACACGAATAGTAAATCAAGCCGAGTCTTTTTTCTGCAGGTTCCACTTCGAATGTTTTGATCTATTAATACTAACATAGATCCAGAAGAGTTTGTTTGTAGATAACACTGTGGTATTGTAGAAAATATTGTAAATACTGTAGCACCTAGAACTGAGAACCTGTATATATCGGTAACCTCAGCACGGTGTTTAATAAATGTATTAGGCGGTAACCTTAATGCTGATCCAGACGCTACCGTATATACTACGTTTTCTGTGACCTTTTTTGTTCCACGAGTTTAATATCAACGACTGCTGGACTTCCGAAAATCTCGTTAATGTTTCTGATTACGGTTCTACGAAAACTCAAGAACATATTTAAGGGAACATTATAATCAGATCTAAGATCGATTACTTCTCTTTTGATTGTCGTTAACGAATTCATCCTTGTGATTTCTCTATCATCGACGTATTTCTTCATTGTAGTGTCATCGTTTGACTTTGGTTCTCCATAACCGGTACTTTTATTATTAGTGATATTGAGAGAACCAGTCATAATATCACTGGATTGTTGTACTCGATTGCGATTATCTAATATCGTTGACATAATAAAATGGGGTTTAATATTTCCATTAATATCAAACACAACTATGCTGTTTTAGGTTAGTCCAATTAATTCGGACGATAATATCTTGCAATGAAAGATTACTCGTTTTTAATTTTTCATGCTTATCTTGAAATACAACCACTTCGTTTGGATCTACATTTTAAATATTTCATAATTCGGATATTTCATCACTAATGATTTTATTTACATTTTCGTGCGATATTCTGTCAGTTGTTTGGTTTTGTTTAGATGACGATCTTCTGTAATCATCTACCATTATATTTGTAAGATTTGTTTCAAACGATAGCGGCTTCTTGTGTATTCATGTACGATTTGAATAAACGTGCAGGCCTTTATCAGGTGTTTGGTTGATTTGATACAGCATTAACTACAAAAATTGGTTCACGGCCACATATTGGCGGATTAGTTATTGTCTGTTGGCAATGTTAAACGCCAGATGTGAATTGAATTTTGTACATAACATAATTTCTTTCGGCGGAGGAAGTCCGTATAAATTAAAATCAACAGATCCACGTGGATCAGTTGCGTATGCAACCCAATGAGTTCCTGGACAAGAACTTTTATTGAGATTAATGATACCGGTTTCAACTTCATTGTGCAGGTTAGATAATTGATCACTCATAAAAACAAATCGGAATTTTTTTATATTTAATCTTTAAGCAGCATTAGTTATATCAAATTAGACATTGTAAGTATTAACGAAGTGTCCCTGGAAGTCTGAGCTCTTTTCCATATTGATGAATTTCTGGTAATCTTAGTCCTTTTCCTCTTTTTCTAAATATACTTGACCTATTGCTTTCTTTAGTGTCATTCCGGCAGCGGTTCTAATCAGCACCTAAGTGCGGCAGCGTTCGCGGTAGCTTGTGCCGCAGCAGCTATTAACGCCGGTATGGCTGCAAGAAGTGGAAATAGTCCACAAGTGTTCGTAATATCTTGAATTAGAACTCGGAGAAAATGGAGTTAGACTCCTGTTTTTTGATTTTAAAGCGTTGTTAAAATGTTTAAACTGAGTTTTGGTTAATACTAATTTGCTTGGACCGCCACTAGAAATTTGATCTTTCTTCACTGTCTTTTGTTTCGCATTTACTTGCAAGATTTAATTTTAATTTCTTTTACCTGACCATTAGTCAGATTAACATTAGCGTGAATATATGTCATTTATAATAACATGACTGATTTAATTAAATGTTCTCTACTGGGGCATCAATGAATCTCATTAATCTACCAATACCTTTAAGCAACATAAATTTATTACTAAGAATAATAGCAATTGCTCTGTATGGGCCACGAACTAGTGCTTGACTAATTACGGCAATATGTTACGCGAGCTCGAAAGTGTATATCAACGATATATTGTTTAACTAAATCCAGATGTTCTAGCGAGAAGAAAAAAAAATCGGATACATACTTGTAAAATATAACTGTGATATTTGGAAACCAGTGTCTATATTTTGATCACGTCTCATTAAAGTCATTAAACGATGATATGCACGTGCTACATGATTTATGTTATCATTTAACAATATATCTTCGGATAACTCTTGTTGACGATGTATCCTTAACGAAACTTCAGAAACACTAAGTTGTCGAGTAGCATCTGCCTACGTAGTTGAATATGTAGTCGATCAATTTTTGCAAATCAATGAAAACATGTTGTGGTGCAGAAACGCTTTGCTGTGATGATATATGCCATGGAGATAAACTTTCAACATTACTTTGAACATTATCTGTAGTTACCGTAAACTATGATAACATTGATTTACCGCCTTGATCCATTTAATCGAGTAATGTTTGTTCTTCTGCAATCGTTGGAGTCCTCACTGGCATCCTCAGTGAGCATTTTGTTAATACTACTTTACCTGCATCGCCCGCAGGTCGCCAGATTGCATCATCATCAGTAGCTTTTCTTACAAACACTACTGTAAGTTTGATTCCAAAAATAACCTTTCTAACATTTCTACAAAATCCGAAGATGTGGGACAGTGAACATGCGCATGAAAATCTTCTATTATCACTCTTTAACATTGATCGGCGTGTAAGGAATCCTTTCTTGAAATCATTCATCGATATTACTGCAGGTGTTTATTCAGCTCCTTCAGCGGTTCTTACATTACCAATAATTACGTTTCTGTTAACAGGATTGTTGGAAGTATCTTTAGCAAACAACATTTATGGACTGGCTGTTCTTGTATAATCGTCTAAATATATTGCTAATCATATTGTCGTTGTAGAAACATCAACGTCTTAAGTTATTTCAATATTTTTTTCAAACAATACCATAATTCCATTATTAACAAAATCAAAACTAACATCAGCGTTATAAGCTGGATCATCTATTTTTATAATTTTACCTTCTACTTCAATAAATGGTTCAGCGGGTAAGAACTATCTGCTTGTATCCTGGATTGTAATTCAAATCTTTCGCGGTGATTTGGTTTCCGCGCATGTAAGAATACAATTGATAATCGCGTATCGATTCATCTAATTTTACTGGCGGTTATTTTCGTCGTATAAATCGTGCTAGTCTATTCTTGATTGTCGAAAACACTTTACTTGCAACATTACTAACAGCAGAAGAAGGATTTTCACGACAGAATGGTTACTTATACATACAAGGTGCTAATCAAACTATTCAATGTGATACCGTCAATTGGATCAAACCGCATGATAAAACTGGAAACTAAATCACGTTTTCAAAAATCAGATATTCCAAATGGTTTCCACGTTCGGTAATTTTAAGTTTTAAAGTAGTAGACATTTGAAAATATTTAGAAACTGTTCAACGGTATTGAATAATGCAATACTCGCGCGCGCGCGTGTGTGTGTACATGTGGGTGTTATATTCTTGCACGGACAGATGCCACACTTAGCTCTAAGTGTAGCAAAGTACATCTTTTCTAGAAAAAGTAACATCTAAAACTTTACTTGTTACTTTTAAACACGATATACACGACACGGACGGCATCGTTTTACTGATATGGCCTCATTGCACTCACCTGGCGAGTTTGCAGATGCACTTTATTACTACTTAACACAAAAGAAAGGTGAGTCAACGGTTTCAGTTAAATATTTAGTTTAAGGCACAGACTGAACTATATCATTGTATACATTAAAATGATAGTCTTTTCTATGTTTCTTAAGTTCTCAAGCGTTTCAGATTTCAGTTTCTGACTCCAATAAGTTTTGTCTAAAAATAATTAAAGTATCTTGTTATGCATTTAGTCTGCTTGTGCACACTCAACAGCCATCAACGGTATAAGGTGCATTTTCTTAAACGGTGACATACCTGTGATGTAATTTAGGATATATTTACTGATATATAAACGTGTGTGCTTGGATTATCTTTTGCTGTGTATTTCACTCGTAATGAGTGTCATTTAGACTTAATAAAGAAAAAATAAGTTTAGAAGCAGCACTTGAAGTACCTGATGATCAAACTTAGAATGCATATATCTTTATTATGTATCTGTGTAGCAATGAATCCCATTCAGGAAAAACAAATTAAAATGATTCTAACACTAGTAATCATTGAGCACGTCTTTTGATCTTTAAATCTGACATTGTTTCGTTTAAGAGTTGTGGAGAAATAAATTATATTCATCTGACAACAAAGATTATGTAAAGTTTGGTAGACGAGGATTCATTTATTACTCTATAGCACTGAATGACACGTTAATTCCTTTTTATACAAACAATAAAATATACATAGCAGACGACTTTATATGTCTGGATGAAATCAGATGCCGTTTGTTTCACTTCATTTGTCAGATATAAAGTAGTTACACACATATCTGGTTCATACAGTGTAATCATTTATTATTCTGGTGACGCGAAATAAAACAAAGGCAAACATGACCTTGATGTTTGCTAGTGTTTACATTATTTTCTCTGGTTCGTATACTATATATTTCTGTTTTAAAGACCTGGACAGACAGTTACCATCTTGGTTCCCTGTTGTAATGTCAAATTGGCAGACACTTCCCCCTTTCACATTCTTCCGAGTTCAAACTAACGATCATACTCCACCTGGATAGTCATTGTCATACATCAAACACATTCATCAGTTTGTATTGCTCAATGCCATCATGAAAACAATGCATCCTAATGGGAACTGCTATTAGGTGGAAATTAATTTCTATGGATTTTGATATTTTTTTCTATTTTACAACTTGTTTTCAAAAAAACTTTTGTACCTTGACTTTTATGGTAGTGATCCCTATGTTATCAAGATTCTTTAGATTCTTTCTTAAGCGAAAAGAAACAAATACGTTAAATGTCATTGAAATATGTGTACTAGAACACACGTTCTGCAGAACAGAAATGCAATAGGTAAATCGCGTCTTATTCATTCACCTTGAACTTCATAATAATTACCCTAAAATTCAAAGACATCTTTTTTCTTGAAAACTTGCATATGCAAAAAGAGTTAAAATCTTTCAGCTATAGTTTGAATTACTATGTGGAACCAAACATGCTGATGCCAACGCACACCCTTGACCTGACATGACATTGGTAATTAGCTCATTTAATGTAACCTGATTACCTCATTAATATGCTCATTGGTTGCTTCTAACAGAACAGGTTTAAGACCTTGCTGATACAAGCCTAAATACTAGGTTGGATCATAAATGAAAATACAAACTTTACAGAAAACGAAACTGCTTGTGACAAACCAGTTTTTTATATAAAATGTATATAATATTTGAATCTTACCGAAGATTGACTTGTTAGTACTCATTTATGGGACTTTTTCTCACCTTCTATAGGGCAATCAGGTTTTTTCCTAATGGATAGGATGCTGTCAAATGAGTAAGCTTCTCACCTGTTAAAGCAGCAGTAATTAGTCCAAGTTGTGAAAAATTGTCATTTGGTTGATAGTGACTGAAAGTTTCAGTAAATTTTAATGAGTACCGAGACACTTTGGATAAACTGATTTCATATTAAAAGTGCATAGCTTAGCAGTATACGGCAGTCAATTATCATTATATGGCTGACTCTTTGCTGTATATGGCAGTCTCTTTGTTGTATATGGTATATATGGCAGTTTATGGATAGTACTGAGTTGTGTGGTTGTTGTTGTATAGTGTAACGCCATTTTTCAGCACATGATAGGATATACATGGCGGCCAATATTAATGGTGGAGGACGAACCCAGGAAAATCCCTGGAAAGAACCACCGACCCACGAGAAGCTACTGGCAAGCTTTCTCACATACCCACATTGACCTAATCTGAGACTCGAACCCACGCAGAGGTGAGATGGCAGTGATCAGTAACGGAGAGCACTTTACACCAATTGGGCCCAGTGAGTTGTGGAATGTATCAGATGTTATGTATTTTGTATATTTAATTTATATTGTTTGTTGACTTTTTTCAATGATTGTATGTTATGTATATCCGTATTTTGTAATTGGCATTAGTCCAATAAAACGTTAATAATCTTCATGACCAGTGACATTTATTTTGTAAACAACTTAATGCAAAGGTAAGATTTATCTATGAATATAGATTAAATATTCAGATCATTTGTATTTGTAAATATGTTTACTTTCTTGTGAGGTAACGATAGTCTTGATTCTGACCTTAGAAAGTTCCAGAAAAGCGATATCCACAAGGTTGACTATTTCCAGTATATAGTTGCTATGATTTAGGTCAAGCAGAGGGGTATATAAAGTTATTTACTTAAGGATTAATCATCTCTGTCTTAAAATCCTAAGTATAATAATATAATATATAATCATTTTTATTGTTGAGTTCAGTTTTTAGTTTGGTGGATTTATTTTTTTAAATTATTCACTAGAAATACAAAGTACTCATCGAAATTTCTTGGTCTAAATCATTAATTTGGATTTACAGTGAATTCAAAGATATTTTGGATTATAGTATTGTGATACATTAAAAGAATATGAACACATTGCCACATTCCAGGCCATAGGCACATTTGAGGCTAAAGAGATATCATTAAATATTGGAATTTAAAAACACCGCTGGAATTCAGTTGCATCTTCATACATTTAGACTTGTGATAAAGTGGTTCACTGGCTGAAAATAGTGATTTTGATTCATATACCAAACATCAGTTTTGTTAGAAATTTGTAAATTAACAACCTTAGACACTGAATATGCAATGCTAATTTGGGTGGTATTCTAAGCTACACAATGATGATAATCTACCCTTTTGTAATATAATGCAGACCGATGATAAAAATGAATGTTACTTGCAAGAAATATTTATACATTATTGATGTAGATAACTGAATAAATGTGGGGATGTTAAAAATAGTTTTTCCTTAGTTCCATTAGATCTGCCATACTCATTTGCATGCATGAAATATGCACCAATAGGCATCATACAATATGAGGTACGAATTAAACAACCCCAATTTTCATCAATTCTTGTACAAAGGTGATATTTTGGATGCCTTAAATGTTCTTATTTAGGATTTTTATTTTCTTGACTCACAATCATAAGTGTTTATGACAGCTTCAGAGGTTCAGTCGGATTTGCAATACTTTTTACATGAGAAACGTATTAACATACAGGTTAGCTTAAAAGGCCAAAAACAAAAAAACAAAAAAAGATTAAACCCGATTTTCAGCATATATTTTCTCCCCTTGATGCAAAGAAAATATATCAACAATCTATAATTCTAACAAAATAGATATTATAGTCACACTATGAAACTCAAAGTCATAAACTACAGTCATATTACAGTGTAAAATATGACAAAAGAAAAAGGAAAGCCAGAGGTTATTTTAATAGGAGGCACTTTCATTTCTGACCAACAAAAATATTTTTCATAATAAGGGTGTAAACAAGTGAGAAAATTGTAGAGAAAAAAACATAACATAAAAGAATTATGGAGGGAAAGTACAATCTAGTATTTTTTTAAAATAAAAACAAACAAGAAAACAGGTTCAGATCTTTTTACTCAGAAAGAGCTTTGGAGCAATATAATTTCCTCAGGCCAACTGAAAACCAAAATTCATAAGATGATCTGCATATTGGAGACAGCAAAAAAGTAAAAAGAAGTTTATCATTATATAATTGTAGAAAACAAAAATTAGCATTTTATAGCATTCTATTGATTTGGGAAGGAATGGAACTGTAAGCCCATCTGAGAAATCACCAACACCACTAACAACAACAAAGGATCTAAATAATAAGAAAAAAAAATCATCCCAAATACAGATAACAGGGTTCTTTACACAATTCCTAATTGTAAATAAAAAATTTCAAAATATGTTTAAAAATGTCAAAATTCAGACAGATGGTCTAGGGGAGATAACCAATACACTTCAACCTAATACCTTGGCACAGAAAATTTTAATAGTATGAAACATTAAGCTGTTTAAAAAACATCATATTAACTAACTTGTGTTTACATGGATCTCAACATCTTTCACATAAAACAATATTTTCATCCAGATCCTGAAGCCAGCCATTGTCTAATTAATCAATGTCCTCCTTATTTGATGGCTCAACAGTTATGTCCGCCAGCATCAGACGCACATCTTACTTTATGCAGTTTCATTTTAAACTTTTGATGTTGTTCAAAGGCAACGTTTAATATGTCTAACCAGTGTGGCATTAGACTAGTGTAAGTGTGAGCAACAGACAGATCAAATATTATTCATTAACCTTTCAAGTGAAATATCTTTAACAATACAATAGTAATTAAACAAGACATTTTTAATTAAAAAAAACCCATCAAAATACTTAAGTGCTTTGGATTAAACATTTTGGTGGCTAAGGCACATCTCTTGATACCTGATTATTGTGGAATGTTTAGCATACCGAGAATATTAAAAAACTTGATAAAAATCTATAATCTACTTGTATGACATTTGTTTTATTGAGTTTTGTTACTGTAGTTTTGTTTCCTTTAAGATGCAGTCATTAAAGCAGTAGATATACAGTAAAGACTTTCCCAGTGGGAGCATCAATGTCACAATTGTGCATTTTACAATACCACTATCAGCCTTTATTTTACAATTTTATTGCTATTTATATTTATGCAGTGCTCAGAGAAGTTTTTTTTTATTAAACACAGACCCCAAGCTGGTGACTTAAATACTCACAAGCCCTGAGTGAAAATCCACAAGTCTGGACTAATATTTCAACATGCCCCAAATTTCACCTCTTTTAATGTTGTCACGCAATGTTGCATTAGCTAGTTTGAATATAAATTCAATAGGGTTTTAAAGTAATGGAAGTGTCATTTAGCGTTCATCACTACACTCACATGGGACTGAATTGTCCTGGTGTTCAGGTTTCTCTGCTGGATTCTCTGAGTAAATTCTGGTCAGAACTGAGTTGACATATGTTAATGTGTTGTTTGCAATATGTGTAAAGAATAAATAGCACACCACTCTTTTATTTCTTCTTATTTCGCTGGCATGCCTTACAAAGTATAACTCTGTCAACCAAGCATTCTGAAATTTATTTTTGTTGGGCCTTGATGATAGCTAAATGCTTCCTACATTGGCTTAAAAAATTAATTAAACTTGAACACTATTCTGGCTGAAAAGATCATGATTCACATTCTATATAAGCAGTAAAATCCAACAAAAAACATTACCGCTGTTCAAAAACTTGTCAAAAATGGAATACATATAGCTTAAACATTCTCATTCAAGGCAATGTTAGGTAATAACTTTTGTATTTGTATACATACCTGGCATCTTGCTGATTTACATATAATGGGTTGTTCTACTTCCTGATCCAACCTATGCAAATTATTACAATGGGCTCACCCATTGCTTTAATCAAACACATGTCACTAGCTATTGTCAGCCAGTTAAGTAAGATGTAAAATGGTGGTTTATACCCGACTTCTTTGCTTTTAATTGCGGCCATTTAAACTGCTCGAGTGATAGTTTAACACCAGCTCCAATCATGACTGTTTACCGTTTATACATTTACATGTAACGGGAATATACTTAAAGTGTTTCTTTTTTGTTGTTGAGATTACTAAAAAATTGTGTTCTCAACGAAACACGACCGTGTCAGGGATTTTACGAGTACAAAATTGTATTTTTACCATTATATGCCATGCAACAGTTGCATGTCAGACAATGCGATCTGATATGATAACATCATGAAAATGAAAATACATTTACACATTTCGTAAGCACAATCGAAGTTTCCTCAGGCAAATTGATTTTTGTTTCTAACAAGCTCAATGGGCACATCAATTAGAATAGAGGACGGTATGGATTTCACTACTGATTTGGTAATAAAGATAGTCACCCGACTATTTGAATTATTACATAAATATCGTCAAAGCATAAGCCATTTTATTATATACGGTGCCATTTCTGAACTGTGTGCCGTATAATTAAAAAAAGTTAAAAATAGTTTTTGCTATCGTTTCTTCTAATTTTACCAGTTACAGCAGTTGATATCTTGCATATTGTGTACAGTATACATGTACCAACTTTAATTTTTATCAGCAACACAATCATTCACCTTACAGTGTACATTAGGCTGCAAAGTCTAGCAAAAATAACATTTCTTTTAACACTGCACTCTCATGGATGACTTTATTTTTCAAAATTACAACAAATTTACAGTGGAGGAACAATCTGACATTTGTTGTATGAAGCAATTAAAGAATCTGCAGCTAGATTGTAATTGTGTTGGGTACATTTTTTGAAGACAGAAAATGGGGTATGATTTATAACAGACCAGTGGCAGACAGAAAATGGGGTATGATTTATAACAGACCAGTGGCAGACTATAATATTCAATATATAATAAAACAGCAGTTACAACAAGCCTGGAATATAACAATAAGTTGTTTCAATTTATCCGATACACATGTAAAAAAAAACATGGCTATATTACACAGGTAGATCTGATACACAGGTTAAAAAAAACATGGCTGTATTATACAGGTAGATCTGATACACAGGTTAAAAAACATGGCTGTATTATACAGGTAGATCTGATACACTGGTTAAAAAACATGGCTGTATTACACAGATATATCAGATACACAGGTTTAAGAAAGACATGGCTGTTTTACACATGTATATCTGATATGCAGGCCCCAAGAAAACATGACTGTGTTACAGTTATATCTGATACAAAGGTAAGAGACATGACTGTATTACAAAGGTATATCTGATGCACAGGTTAATAAGATGTGCCTGTATAAAAAAAATCATTAAGAGATAAAGAATATTTTCGTATTGAAAACTTCAAACAAAGACAAAGAAAAACAAAATGGGGTGTAGAAAGAGTGGAGGAAATCAACACTTATATCTATTTCTATTCATGGCTTGATTTTGAGGCTGAAATAAAATCGAAAGCCGATTGCAACTTGAAATCACATTTATTTTCATTTAGTGCAGCTTTAAAATAGTTTCAAAACATTACAAAATTGTTTATGTCATTAGGCGTTCAGTT